>JAODTR010095016.1:0-10000 GCA_025399935.1 Amblyopsis rosae | reverse complement strand
TTTCACCTGTTGAGCATTTTTGTAATCTGACAGCATAGTAGACTATAATAGTCTACTGTGTGTGTGTGTGTGTGTGCGCGCGCAGGTCTGATGGCGTCTCTACAGGGCACGCTCAGTAACCCCTCCCTTCAGTCGTCGCTAAGCAACCCCAACATCCAGTCGTCCCTCAGCAGTCATTCCTTCCCCAGCTCTGGCTCGCTGCACTCGTCGCTGAGCAACCCCTCGCTAAGCTCCACCCCCTCAGCACCCTCGTCCCTCAGCAGCCAATCGCTGCACTCGTCCCTCAGTAGCTCGTCCCTGAGCGGGCAGCCCCTCCCTCCGTCCTACAGCGGACAGGCGCCACTCAGCACGTCGCCGCGGAGACGGGCCCAGCCGCCCCCCCTCCCCCTGGACAACAGGAGACACACACACACCCTGAGCTCAATCACGCAGGTACACACACACTCACACCCTGAGCTCCCAACACACACACACACACACACACACACACCTGACCAGTTTCCCATGATGCACCTGTGCAGGGCGTTCCTCTGGACACCAGCAGGCTGCCCCACTACCACTTCTCCTCCCAGCAGCAGAACCTACGGTCGCTAGGCAACGCACACAACCAGAACCAGTGCAGCTTCAACACGGTACGGTCGCTAGGCAAAGCACACACAGCCAGAACCTGAGCAGCTTCAAAACTGTGGTCGCTAGGCAACGCGCACACAGCCAGAACCTGACCAGCTTCAACACTGTGTGGTCGCTAGGCAACGCGCACACAGCCAGAACCTGTGCAGCTTCAACACGGTACGGTCGCTAGGCAACGCACACACAACCAGAACCTGTGCAGCTTCAACACGGTACGGTCGCTAGGCAACGCACACACAACCAGAACCAGTGCAGCTTCACACGGTACGGTCGCTAGGCAACACACACACAACCAGAACCAGTGCAGCTTCAACGCGGTACGGTCGCTAGGCATCGCACACACAACCAGAACCTGTACAAGTTCTGTAGCGGTTCCAAAGCATTCACCTTCCTTGTCTGCCTGCATCGAGCAGCTCTTCCCACCGCCCAGAACACGAAGCTACGCGCTAGCTCTGACTGTTTGTTTACATGTGGGAGGGAGCTGTATGACCGCTCTGTTTGTTTACATGTGGGAGGGAGCTGTATGGCCGCTCTGTTTGTTTACATGTGGGAGGGAGCTGTATGACCTGTCTTCCCTCCTTGTTCAGCAGAGGCCAGCGGGGCAGAGCGAAGACCCACTGGAGCAGAACTCCCAGTGTTCCCAGAACTCCCAGCAGAACCCCCAGTACCAGGGCAGGCCTGAGCCCACCCAGCAGAACTCCCAGTACCAGGGCAGGCCTGAGGCCCCCCAGCAGAGCGATCAGCAGAGACACAGTGGTCTGCCCCAGCGGCATCACATCAGCCACAGCCTGGCCTCGGACCTGGGACTCTACAACGTAATGTACCGTTTCTATGAATACATATGCTGTAGTGTGGTGTATATACTGTAATACATATACTGTAGTGCTGGGCAAGATATATAGGCATATACAAAAACAATTACAATACTTAAAATACAGGTACCTTAGTTAAAATAACAACATAAGTACTTGGAACGAACTTGGAAACAGCGACCAGTCAAGGAATCCGCTGAATCCGCTGAGTAACAAGCTCTGTTCTTACAGTTGGAAGTTCGGTAGTTATACCCATATATTTTCAATAGAGACATAAAATTGAACAATGCCATTTATACCGATATAGTTTGATAATGCGTTCAGTAATGAATTTGTCCATAAATTCACTGGGTCAGTCGGTCTTCCCTGCCTGCACCTGATACGTGCGATGTGGTTCAATGCATGACGAAGTCCACAGATGTCCACCTACTAACTCCGCTCCCACAAGGTGACTCAGAGTGGAATTAGAAGCGCAGCTTTGTGCAGTTGCCAATGAGAGAGCAGATACCAAGTCACATGCTTAAGCTTTTGACACAGCCTAGCTTGTATTTCTAGCTAATCAAATATGGATTAAATAGAGTAAGCTATCAATAGCAGCAATATTCTTCTCTGCTTCGGATTGAATCGTGTACTAAAATTTATGTTGCAAAAAAAAGTTATCTTTTCTGTTTCTTCCACTTTGTTGAAACGATTAGCATAAATATCTTGTTGTGATGCTAGGCTAAACTATGGATGTAGCCTACTATAAGAAACGCATTTGCTGTTTAACAGACAGCCAGATGTGATGCCGCGGTTTTATAATAGCTTGCGGAATCAATAGGAAGCCTTTAAGATTGTGATCACTTTTGACGAAAGGTTTTAGTTGACTGCTCTAGTACATACTGGGAAATTATGACTAAGAACATCTCTGCTGTACGGACAGAAGTTATGTCCTGTTTACATTTTATTAGTTGCACAGAAGCGTTTTGTTAAGGTCATTATTTTGTATTATTATTATTAGTAGTTTTCTCTTCATATTGGTCTTTTAATAAAGGTGCTTGTGACATCTCACATTTGGCTTCGACATACAACTGAACATTTAGCCCACTTTATTCAGCCTAAAAACACCGGTATGATTTTTGTTCCATATCGCCCAGCCCTAGTATACTGTAAGACATGTACTGTATAATGTGAGAGAGGGAAAGTATTAATCTAATTAAGATAGCTTTTATGTTATAGACATATCCTGTTACTTTCTCACCCTTTACTCAGTGTCATATTATTTACTTCATACAATGAAACACACACACACACATACGAATCTAAATACAATACCTCCTCCCCAGGACTCCTTGTTCAGCTCTCTACTGGACGACCCCTACCTGACTGGCCGGTCCAACCAGCAGGTAATGCTCATATGTACCTTGGTCACCATGGTAACCATATGGTCAGATGCTTGTCCTGCCCAATGTAGTGTGTGTAATGTGTGTGTGTGTCCAGTCCAGCCAGTACGGGCCTGGCCTGCTCCAGTTCAGCATGGATGGCTCGGGGGAGGGGCTGGGCTATGGGTCTGACCCAGGGGAGGGGCTGGGCTGTAGGCCGGACAAGGCCCAGTACCACCCCATGCAAGACCAGCAGCTGCTCAACAACCAGAACCACGGTGGAGACACACACCACTGTGTCCCCAACATCATCCTGACTGGTGGGCCCCTCCCTGCACCTCCCTATGCCTCCATACGCCTCCATACACCTCCCTGCACAATATACAGTATACATACTATAGAGTACACACACTACACTATCTTACCCAATCAGAGACCAACTAAGCCACCCCTCCTCCCCCAGGTGACTGCCCCACCGGCCTGTCTAAGGAGATCGCCAGTGCCCTGTCCCACGTGCCGGGCTTCGAGATGGACTCCTTCTCCCTGGACAACCCCCTCAGGATGGACCCACTAGCGCTGGACCTGTTGGAGGGCGACCTGATGCTGGCCGACCCCTCCGTGGAGGACTCCTTCCGCTCCGACCGGCTGAAGTGACCTCCCATCCCACCCCTCGCCACCGGGGGGGTGGGGCCTCTCCGCCTCCAGCAGAGACGCTTGGGCAGTTAGCTTGTCTTGTCTGCGTGTTTGTGACAGATGGAGCCACGCCGCCAAGTGGAGGGCACGGGCGATGCGCTGGGCTGTACTGGCTGTGGCCGCTGGCCTCGTGGGAGGTGCGTTCAAATGCGCAAAACGTTCTAGCTTTTTTTACTTTTTTTTTACCACACAAACTATTCTTTCCCGAGAGATCTGGCCAAAAAAGCATACCAAGTTAGACATAAATTACAACATCAAAAAAACATTGTCAAGTTCTTGTAATAAGATTAAATTAAAAACACTTATCTCCCATCTGGGCAAACATCTTGCTTAGTCTATTAGCCGAGAACAACCTCCTCAGTCCATATTGTGTGTTCACTAACGCTTGCAGTGCACTCAAAGCAATCGAAAAAGCTTTTTTTATTTTGTTTTTGTTTGCCATCTTGAACGCACCTCTGGTCACTATAGGTAACCGTGGTAACCAGCCTTCTTCTGCAGATGCTACTCTATTCTATGTCGTTCTCACAGAATATGACCGTAGTGTGATTGAGGTGGACCAGATTGATCAGATGGCCACCTGTCAGACAGCCTGTCAGTCGGACAGTCTGTCAGTGAGCTAAGGCCAGTTAGTCAGTTAATCCCTCAGGTTGTCAGTTTGTCAATCATGTTAGCGGTCGTCAGCTAGCGTAGCGTGGGGGGGGGGGGCTATGTCTGGAGTCCTGTTGTTGCTATAGTTACCATGTTGCTTTACTAGCCTTGTGTGCCTGCTGTTGCCATGGCTCCTACCCAAGTACATTCCCCCTGGAGGCGTCAGCCTCTGGTTTTAATGGCCGCCTGTTCAATTACGGCTTTATCCCCCCCCCACGTCCCCTCACAGTATCCTCAAATCAAGCCTCCGCGCTCCAAAGACGTTCCTGTTCCGCTGTAAATGACTTGTGAAGTGAAGCAGGATGTAATGGTACAATGTTTCCCTTCTCCCTCGCAGCAAAGCACTTAGAAAGGCTAGAACAAACCCCACACCTGTTGCACCTGTGGAGCCACAGCGAGGCCTGTAGCCATGTTATAGTCGCCTATTTTTATCTAGCAAGGGTAGACCATCTTGCTATAATGGAGTTTTATTTTTTAACCCTAAGGTCTAACTGTATATGTATGTAATTTCTCAGATGTATCTTAAAATAATATATATTTAGACGGAGAGAGAATCTGAAAACCAGCCGTTTAGTTGCAGAGAGATGGAGCAGTTAGAGAGCAAATTGCAGCGCTGCTCTGCGTTTTACACGAGCCACGTTGTTCTCCAGCCGTGAGAACCCGTCAGGTGACGCCACCTAAATGTCAAGATGTGATCCTGATGCAGACTGTTATAACACACATGGATGTACAAGTCAGGTTTATTTATATTGCCCTTCATCACCCGAACCTTAACTGCCACCTAGACTAGCAGCAACCCACGAACATTCTAGGAGCAAATTGATTTAATAGAGGTTTTTATAGACTATATAAGGGCCTTTATATGTTGTTACCACCTGTACCACGACTATCGATGTGGCTAATTTAGAAACAAATTGACAGTAGTTTACTTAGCATTGTCAGGGTCATCTTTATTTAACTATTCACTACAGAGGGCATTCTCAGTGGACTAAAGATGAATTATGGCAGATGTGCCAATATTCTGCAGTTACTCATTATGCAAAAATTGGTCCTTGTTTCTCTGATTGTACCAATCTCCCATCCACCCTCAAACGGAGTGCCTGTGTTCATAGCGGCTGCCTCTCTTAATAAGTCAGCTGTTTATGGGCAGCAGAGCAGGCTATAATTAGCCAGCAGGGTGAGGTCATATCCTGTCGCAGAGTACGATTTTGTTTTACCTTGGCAAGTTAGCGCCATACGGCTAGTGGATACGTCAGGTTTGAATGTACGTACAGTTTATACTGTATGTTATGAACAACAACATTAAGCATCAAGCTAAACGATCTCAAGAGACTTTTAAGAGTGACCCAAAGGAATAAGTACCGTGTGTCTTGGAGGACAATCTAAGCTGCTGCTTGTCGTCAAAAAACGGCAACAGTCTGGAAACATACACAGGGAAACATGCACGTAGGGAAACATGCTGATAACTGTATGTTAGTTGTAGTGTTCTAGCGGGTAGCTGTCGGCACACACAAGTACCGCTTCGTACCGTTGCTCAAATACCAAGTGTAAGGCAGCATGTGATGGCTTTTCTGCCAGTGTGTGTGTGTGTGTGTGTGTGTGGGGGGGTTGTCTGGTGGGTGCTGGGAGCTCACCAGTCAGCCCAGTGGAGGGAGTAACAGACAGACAAGGTGTTGCAGTAATGGGATGGTGTGTCGTATGTATGGGTGTATCTTGCACTTTGGCGTCGGGGTGGTGGGTGTTTCCACACGTTAGGTCACGTATGTTGTTACTGCTGGGAGGAAGTCGCCGGGGGTCAGCTCTGCAGCAGCCTGACCGTAATGTTCACAGCCCTTGTATGCCCAATCTCAATGTCCATCCTCACAGACTCAGACTTTGAAGTCTGTGAGGTCTTAGGGATGTGCCATTGTCAAAACGTTAAGCACGTTGGGGCTCTCCAGAAGACATTTTGAGCCCTTTAAGTCCACATTTCTGCGGATTTAGCCACAGTTCGTATCGTTATGACGTAAAACACCGGGTTACCCTGGTTATCGGCGGAATTAAAAAAACAACCAGTATCAAAAAATGTATAATGATAAAAACATTAAATCAAAGGAATGCAAGAATGCTACAATAATAATAAACAATATTAATGTTAGTTTATTTAACAACCATGTCTTAAATCATTGACTTAATGATGCTGTTTTGACTAAATCTCTTGTCCAGTCTTTAAAACAGAGCCTGGAACACGTAAGAAAATTAAGCAGCCAATCCATTATGGTGGCTGTGCAAAAAAAAGTAAAATGGAAAGTGTTCGCCGTTGTTTGAGAGGCTTCAGGGCTTCAGGCATTAGGGGGGACATTGAGATTGGATAGTGCATTCTGTCTGTCTGGTCAGGGCTGTGGTTGGGTGCCGCGCTGCTGCGTCGACCGATGAGCTTCAAAGAACCAGGTTGAGCATGTAGTACAGGTCGTTACTGAATGGAACAGGTGGTTCAATAATAAGAATCAATTTAATTATTATTTTATCAGAGTAGGGGAGTCACTTATTGTGTGATCGTTCCCAACTGTTATGCCTATTTGTGTTCTGTTCTCCACAAAATTACTAATCTATTCGATTTCTTTAACAGATTTTGTTCTCTTGACCATCTGTTTGTGACTGACAGCTTTGATGTTATGCAATAAATAATTGAATGCGGGTGACCACTCGGCAAGCATACTGCAGTTCTATTCGCTGCCAGTAGGGGCTGCTGTTGACCAGCAAAGTAGTGTGTTTATTGGGGATCAGGCCATATTTTTATTGTTGTACTTATATTAATCATATTAATGCTGTTGCTGTTTCACGTTTAGTGTTGCCTTGTGTGTAGGGTCAAGAAAATACATGAACATATGCATTTTGCTTTTTGAGTACCTTATTGGACATTGTTATACATTTTTATTTCGAAATTGTAATAGCCAGGGAACCCGTGTCTGTTGTAAATAATGTTCTTAAACCTTAGGTGCTTCTTAAACCTAACAAGAAAAAGATTTTTAAAAGTCTGTATCTTCATATTATTTTACAAAAAAATAAAAATATGAAATTACATTCTTGGCGTGTTTCTCCCTTCCTACAACAAATACGGCACATTACTATGTAATGTTGGATACTGTGTACATAGTGCTTTTTAAATATGAACGACTCTTCACCTTCTATTATAATAAAACCTAAATTTTAAATGAAACTATTCCTAACGAACTTTTGACATTTACCACGTGACTACCGAAGGAAGCCGAACACGAGCCGAACACATTCAGGCCTTTCTCAGTCACGTGGTCGCGTCCCCTGTTCTATCCGCCCGGCCGCCTCCTGCGATTCACAGCGTCAGTCGGTTCCTCCCGTTCACCAAGCCTGCACCTCCTCTCGACACCATGGAGGACGGGGCTGTCAGTCGGACCTGAACATGGTTCCGTACCGTAGCGTTCAGACCCGCAGGCCGAACTACTGCTACGAGGTAAACACACACACACACACACACACACACACACACACACACACACACACACACACACACACACACACACGCGTGTATCGCCGTTTAAATGTCGCATAGGAATATGTGACCGCATGTGCCCCTGCAGACGCACGGCGTGATATTAATATTCATGTCAGACCGTGAGCTAGAGCAGCAACATGTCGTGCGACGCAAAGAGAAGCCCCGACGTCACCCGAGTTGTGGTTGTGACTGCAGTCGGACTAGCTGCGTGTGTGTGTGTGTTTGTGCGTTGAATATACTTGGTACTTGGCCATACAAGTCAATACGTAGACACCGTTACTATTAAACAGGACAGCTAGAAGACACTGTCACTCTTGAATATTTAAAAGTACACTCCGCGATTTAGTGGACAAGCTCACTGAAGGTGTGTGTGTGGGGGGGGGCAGGGCAGAAGACACGTGTGTATGAACACTGTTAGGGGAAGAACTCAGGAGGAGAGGGGTGTGTGTGTGGGGTGGGGGGGGGGTGGTCATGCCTAGTTTCAGACCAACTAGAATGGTTTTTGTAATAAATGCTTCGACCAAGGGGGTTCCAGGTTTACAGTGAGGAGTGGCTCTTTAACATTTTATAGGAAAATCCCACCATTCTTTATCTGAGTAATATCCTCTCCCCCTCTCTCTGCAGTTGCTCCTAGAGTTGGTTAACTGTCATAAACCAGAAAGATGACATTCTTTGACTGTTGGGATTAAGAATACATGCTCACTTCTCTCCCAGCATTGAACATAACGTTTTTAAAGTTTAGAGTTCAAAAGCATCTAAGAAACAAGAATATTATTCTTGTTCTTTAGGTTGCTGGGTCTGAAATGCCTATAAGTTTCTCTTCAGACAGATTGTAGGTAAACACATTGTTTAGGATGCGATCCCAGGTTCACACTGAAAATGTGTGTGTGAGTCTATCTCCTTGGTTGTTTATGGAGAGATGTTTTGCTTCTGATCACCCTGGTATCCATGCCACCACATTTTGGCAGGGGCCCATTCAGATATGTTTTTCTGTATTAGGCTGGTCACCTTAACTATTTGTTTGGCCATATATTGCCCCAGAAATAATCTAGATAAATGATATTGTCATTTAAAAAGCATTTTATGCAATTGATATAATAATAATAATAATAATAATAATAATAATGTGTGTGTAGGTGACACCCTTTAACATTCTTAAGATTATTCATAAACACAATGAATGCAGAGTCTTGTCAGCTGTAATGTATAGTCAATTTCTAACCATCATCGTAATTCTAAGTATTTTATTGAAGGAAATAACAAGTGACTAAATAATCCAGCAATGATGTTACACAAGAAACAAATCTAAATGGGAGGACCATCTTGTCCAGGAGGAGCAGAAACCGTATTTTAGGATGAAACCCACTTGAAATATGTTTTCAGTATGTGGGTGTAACTGGGGTACGATCTTGTAACCCAGGGGTTAGGGGTCAGTGAGGATTATGAAACGTTACACACAGCTACCAGCCGGTTACCGTTACATGGGCATGTAGCGTGAACCCAATGTTGTTAACAAAGCGGTAAAGTCAACTTATTTTACTATAAGACTATAACTTTAGCCTAGATAACAATGCAAACATGTCTAGGTGCTAAAACAGTAGCCTAGCTAACAGTGCATACAGGTCTAACAATACTACAGGCCCAGGTGCTAGTTTAGCTAATCATAATCTAACACTACTACAGGCACAGGTGCTATTTTAGCTAATGTTAGCCTGTCAACACTACTACAGGCACAGGTGCTATCTTAGATAATGTTAGCCTGTCAACACTACTACAGGCACAGGTGCTATCTTAGATAATGTTAGCCTGTCAACACTACTGCAGGCACAGGTGCTATCTTAGCTAATGTTAGCCTGTCAACACTACTACAGGCACAGGTGCTATTTTAGCTAATCCTAGTCTATGTAACACTACTATGGGCCCAGGTGCTAGCACAGTACCACAGCTACAATACTGCAGTATTACTGCAACACTGTACTAATATAGTATTGCTGCTAGTGAGGCTGGGGTGCATGCGAAAGATGAAATGGCACGTGCTACTGCTACTAAAATAACCTGGCAGATGCAGAAGTTCTCTGAAAGCCTCTAGTTTCTTATTCTGCTTCTTCTTCTGCAGATGCTGGTGGGTGTAGGAAACGAAACACTATTTAGGTTACTGGTCAGTCCCTCACGTTACCTAGGAACCACAGGCAGGCTGGTGATGTCATCATCAGAATAATAATACTAATGATACTAATAATAATAAATTACATTTCCAAGCGCCTTTCAAGATACCCAAAACAGGACAAGGGTTGCCTCGACGATGGGATGACTACGTTGTACAGTATCGTACAACGTAGTCATCC
>JAODTR010094984.1:0-13655 GCA_025399935.1 Amblyopsis rosae | reverse complement strand
TGACGTAGTCGCCTCTCAGCTCTTGCCACGCTCTTACTGCCCCGTGCACCCCCCCCCCCCCCCCCCCCACCCACCCCCCGCTCGCTCCCTCTCCTCCGTCAGGTCGCCGTCTCCTGACTCCTCGCGGCTGTCATTCCCGCTCCGTGGAGGACTATTTGAGGCCACCCCGCTGCATTGCCGGGGAAAAGGGAAATGGGTTCCCGCTGCAGACACGGCAGCTATTTTGTAAATGTGCTCTATGGCGTCTTGCACGCGCTCTTGTCTAATTTCACTTCCATGCCTAATCTCAGCCCCTGGCGTTTGTTAGCACTACGGCAAATGTGTGACTCATTGCTGCACGTCTGATTACGAGGCCTGTAAGCTGTATAGTAACATCAATATCAGGAAGCCCGGCAGTATTTGTTCATTGTCTCTGATAAAACAACGCTGTGACACAAATCACAGTGTACCTGTTCAAAAACACCAAAAAGAAACGGTTAATGCGCTCAGTAACCCTCCTGTTCCTCTTCTCCATCTTTGTCCCCTTCCCCAGCCCAGCCCCAGCCCCAGCCCCAGCCCCAGCCAGCTTCCTCTGGGCCCACTCGGGATGACGGCAGCCCAAATGGCTTCCGCCGCAATGCCGGCGCGTCCCTGAGCAACGGCAACGGCATCCCCCCCGGCGCGGCGCGACCGTGCACGTGCACTTGCGGCGCCAGGACGACGACGGTCACCGCGACTACGACAGAGCAGCCCCGGGGGCAGCCGTCCACGCCGGTGTCCAAGAAGATGCGGAGAAAGCTGAGGTCCAGCCTGTCGGTCAACAGCGACAGCAGCCACCGCAGCAAAAGCAGTTCCACCGGCTCGCAGAAAGCTCCCTTACCAGAGGGTGAGTTGGTGGTCCGCAGAATGTAGCTCGCCTGTTGAGCCAGTCATTCTGGAGACACATTGTTGATGGACAAAAATAAATAAAACACATCTCCCTTCAGTGCCATTGGGTGCACTTTCAGATGCTCCACCATGGCTGAGACAGTGGTGTGTGGTGCGGTCTGTGCTACTTTGTTTGTGTAGCTTTCGATGGGCAGTTAGTGGACCGTGAGGTGACATTTGTTGACTTGGACAAAAAAGGGTATTATCTGCATTCACACAGCGCACCAACACCCAATATTAAACGTCCTGTCACGCAAAGGGGAAAAGACCGGTACCCATTATAGAAAGGGTCCCTTATCCTACACAGCTCATTACAGCTTTAATATGATCATATTTCAAAGGAACACCGAGAGAGGAGAGGTAGGTGGACACACACAGACGCACATGCGTGCGTACTAGCTCTTCACCACTGGCTCATGTCTTCACCCTAGGCCAATTTCTCCTCTCCTAACACTCTGAACACGTGATTGCCTGCGATGAGGTGTCTGTTTCACTGGGCAATCCAGAATAATACCCCCGATATTGGATATTGACGCTGAATTTATACATTCTCTCACCTCTTTTAAAAAAATGTTTAAATGTATTTTTATTTTTTATGACCCAACCAGCAGGCGTTTGCTGCTGTGCACCTCCCCGCTCCTTTCGTAAAAACGAAGCTCCCGTGGCGTTTATTTATCCCGACGGCGTCTCTCAGATCCCCTTCCCTTTGTCCGTCGCCGCGCGCCACCCTCGCCGTCAGTGACGAGAGTGAGGTGGCCTGGGTAATGAAGGTGATTGGCTGCTCTATTACCACTGAGCAGATAGGTGTGACCCTCTAACAAGGCCAAAGAGTGCGGGGGACTCGTTAATTGTCGTGGCCAGTCTGTCACAAGGCGCCCGTGGCCCCTCACACTTTCCCATAGCCTTATGCTTCCCTGCTATCCCGTCAACACCAACTCAGGCTTCATTAACGGTGCCTTATTGCCTGTGTCCTTCATGCTGTAGTGTGTGTGTGTGTGGCTGGATCCTTCATGGACGAAGAGCATAGAAAAGCAGTCAGATAACACATTAGCTGCACATAAAGGGTATACTAATAGGGGTTTTAAATTCAGTCCATCTTGTGTTGGTGTTTGTGTTTTTGTAAATACAGTTGCTTGGGTCCAGTTCACTCCCCGGTTACTTTGCTAAACAGACCAATCAACATTGTGCTGACAGCTACGGGCGTGGTTTAAGTGTGACGACAGCGAAAGCTACTTGAAAACTAAAACAATGACAGACAGATTGTTCATCCAATCAACTGCCAAGTATTTTTTGAAAGTGCCTACCCCTTTAAAACTGTTTCGATGGACGGCTCCCCTGATGGACGTCAATCCATCTGTCCTGTCAGGTTACCCCTTTTGTATTGTACTGTAAAATACTGTAACTTCTTCCCTGAAGCGAGAGATGAGTGCTTCAGGGTTGCATTTTCCTTCAGTTTTTGATCTGTTGTGTGTCTACGAAGTGTCGATCTTGCCTGCTTACATTGTACATAAAGAAATTCCACAGGTGGCAACATCTTTGCTTTCAAAGAGGAGTAGAGATGGTTTAAAACGAGCAGCAGCGGGAAAATAAGCAGCCCAATAAGTCTCCTTTGGTGTTGCTTATTTACAGACATGTGCTTTCTGAATCAATATGTTCCTCTTCCAGTAGTTATTTCCCTGCGGAAAACAGCCAAGCTGTTGTGTTTGAATGTTTACACGGATTAACATAATCTGTTTGCCTGTGAAATTAGCCTCCTAAACAGGGCCCCGAACACAGGAAATAAAAGACGCTACGCTAGCGGGAGTTAGCTCTGGGGACCTCGCCGCTCCCCGCAGTTCTTGGCACCGCAACCAATCTGTGATAACACTCCCGAGTTCTAAGCAGCCGTTTACGCCGCGCGTTTCGCTTTTGTTTCAGCTGCGGGAGTCGTCCCGGCTGTTTTGCGATTCAGTTTGTGTATCGCGGCTGTGTGTAATCAATTAAGGTCTCTGAGCTCCTTCAGCCTCGTTTATAGGCTATTAGCGAGCCAAGGCCACGGGCTCTGATGTTGGTGCCTTGGCACGCTGCGCTATACTGTACCTGCATCCGTCTGCATTTCACAGGAGCAATTGTTTACTTATTAAACAGGTATTTATTGTAAGCGTGTCATAAAGGATTTTGCATGCCAAACATATTGTACTTTACTGAATACACAGATTATACCAACGTCAATACTACAGTATAATTGTGTATCAGTTGGACCGCTTCATTTAATGCATGATTCATACTTATCAGGCAATTTTCTAAACATGCATGTCTCTGTTTCATATTAATAATCTTATCTCTGTTCTGAGATGTTGCTTTTTTTCCCTATCCTCTCCTTTAATTTTGTTTTGACAATGTACTTGCAAAGCTAATAACTCAGTTGTCATGTCATTTCTTAAAATATTGGAGGGAAGCAGGCTATGTTAACATATAACATGGATTGCTCTGTAACTTTACTTTCCAAAATAGACCTGGGCTGTCTTTCTGGTGCTGTATTGCAGCAGTTTCTCAGATATTATACATTGACTGATTTTTTTAATTACATGATTTATATTTTTAGAAATGTTTTATTTTTTACATTTACAGTGTATTTATGTATTTATTACATTTAAAACCGTGCATTCTTCTATGCCAGCTGTGCACACGTCTACCGGTCGGCCTTTTCCTCCGAGGCCAGGGTCCTCCCTGCACGCTGTCGTTAAACCAGCGGGCACGTTCGCCCGGCTACGGTGCCGTCAATAACCCTCTGTTTGCTGCCCCGCCTCGTGTGTACGTCTGGTTAGTTTCGCTCTGTCTGGCCCAACTAGGCCTCCTCCCATCTCTCTGGTGTGCAACTCACAAGCCTTCCTGCATCTGCCCCTCCCCGCGGAGCTGTCCAAACATTCAGGCTAATCGCCGGTGTTGAATTATACATCCAAGTGAATAGCAGAGCTGGCCGACCGCAGCCCAGCGCCTGTGTTTTGTGTTCATGCCCTATTCTCAGGCTCTGCATCCGGTTTCCCCGAGCGACGGCCATTGGCCGTGCCCTGAAAGTTGTTGTGTGTTGCAACAATCTTAAACTTCCTCATTGTTATTAATTAGCATGCCACTAGCAAGACATAATGGACAGACAGAGTGAAGTTAACAATAATCACATTGTGTTGCTGGTCAGTGCTACAGCCATCTGCACTGGTCGGGGGGCGGGATTGCTTTTACTTTGATTAATCAAAGATGAGCATCTAGCGGTCTTCAGCTACGCGCGTCGACCTCCTGACTCTACCCTCCCTTTGCTGCGCCTTCAACCCAATAAAGGCCCCCTTCGACGGCTCCATGTGCAGATGAAAGTTATGCAAATGTTGCCTGTTTGTAATGCAATTTTTATTTTGTTTTATTTTTTTCGCCGCGTCCATCCACCTCTTTCCCATCTTCTTGGCGCTTCGCAGTATCACGGCAGCAACGCTGGCCTGGCTTCAAAAGGCAGGTAGCTTCAAAGAGGGTTATGTGGGCGCGCACTCTAATGCAACCTGATGTGCTGTGATTTAGATGAAGATTTAGGAAGACGCTAGCTACTGTACATCAGACTGAGGCTAGCTCGTTGATCGTGGCAGAAAATGCAGACATGCTATAGCATGCCTTGTGGCCCTTTTTTATTACACATTTTCAATGTTATTGTACTACTAGGCCTTTGTTGCTAAAGTATTCATGAATGCAACCATGATTTTATATTGTATAATATTTTGGAAGTTGATGGATGTCAAACTACAATCCTACATATCAAATAAATAGTAAAATTGTCTGAACCTCGCATGGCAGTAATCAGAGTGACATTGAGGATTTAAAAATTCAAACAAATAGCTCTTTATCATTCTCTGCTACCCACATGGCACGAGCAGCACATTAAATGCAAGGTGTAACCAATCAACAGAAATTCATCCATATAAAGGAACTGATTTAAACGGCTAATGGCCCCATTGGTAATTTAAAAGGGCCGGTTCAAGGGTGTTAAAAAACAACAAACCCAAACTTGCCACAACCGCCACATAAGAGGGTCTAGAAGGAGGTTAAATGTTAATCAGTGATGTGAGGATTGCAGGCATTAGCACGGCAATTTTCTGGGGAGAGATTGTTCTGACTTTGCTAATCATCTTCGCGCGATCAAGCCAGTGAGTTTGCATGATAATCCCACAATTATTTAACAGTCCGTTTATCAAAACCGCAGGAGAGGAATTAATTTCCCTGAATTTGACTTGATTTCTCTTTTAGCCCCCCCACACGCACCATTCGTGCCATTTACTGCCACATTGCCCTTCGTTTTCAGCTTTGCTGACCTGCCGTGCGTCCTAGCGCTAGCTGACATACTCGCTCTCTTGCTCATGCGCTCAGGCACGCGTGCGCGCGTGAACGTTCGCACACACCGCGCACCTGAGAACTGTATGCGCGTGTAATTATTGGTTAACGATGTGTTACCGTCCCAGACTATCGTGCA
This sequence comes from Amblyopsis rosae, assembly GCA_025399935.1. Taxonomy (NCBI): domain Eukaryota; kingdom Metazoa; phylum Chordata; class Actinopteri; order Percopsiformes; family Amblyopsidae; genus Amblyopsis; species Amblyopsis rosae. Next base: position 8,260 of record JAODTR010094984.1, on the reverse strand, counting down.
AGTACTAAAAAGTCATCGATTTTTATAGTAACGTATTAAAGTCAGATTGTTCTGACTCTTATACTTTCTTCCAGTACTTTCTTATGGTATTATCTGACGATTGTAGTGTTTTTTATTTTTACTGTGTGCGACATTTCTTTTTCTGTTTATTTGTTTTGTTCACGTATTGATTTCCTTTTTTTTTTTTTCCTTTTTAACATTACGTGTTGATGCTGGGCGGCCATCTTGGTGCACCAGACTGCTGTGTGCACTGCATCCTGGCCTGCCTCTTCTGTGAGTTCCTGACCCTGTGTAACATGGCGGCGGCCCAGGCGTCGTGCGGCGTGTGCACGGCCGAGGCCTGCTGCTGCTGCTGCTGCGGCGGCGACGACCTGGGCGACGACTGCAGCTGTCCCTGTGACATGGACTGTGGCATCATGGACGCCTGCTGCGAGTCCTCTGACTGCCTGGAGATCTGCATGGAGTGCTGTGGGATATGCTTCCCCACATAGGCCACCACCCGCTTCCCCCTTGGCTGGGCCTGAGCCCACTGACCAGGCTCTGGGATGGAAAGGAGGGGGGAGGGACCCTTCCCCCTCTTCCTACCCCGCCGTTGCCGATTGAGCCCAGCGGGAAGCAGACTGAAGAAGTGATGTGTGTGTTTGGAAGAGGAGGCGGAGGAGGAGGGGGGAAGGAGGGGCGGGTGTGTTGAATGCACTTTTGAAGTATGTGTGCTAATTATTTAGTGTGCGGAATGATTTGAGTGTTTGCATATGTGTGCGTCTTGCGCGTGCGTTTGTTTTCATGTGCATGTGTAACCCCGATTTCCACCAGGCACGTCTCCGTCGCGTTCCGGCTTCATCACAGAGTTATTTTCAATGCAAGTGAACCAAAGCGTCCCTGATGCTTCTCGGGAGCGTCTCAGAAATGGCTCTCCACTCGACTCCGCAAGAAAATAGGCAGCAGTTCTATTTGATGGAGACGCTTCTGTGACGCTTCTGAAAGCGACCAACTGCCAATCAGATAGATCTCATATTTTGGTTTGGTTTGCTGCTATGGCAACTCAGCGAAAACAAAAAAAGAGCTCCGCTTCTGACTAGGGATGTTCCTAGCGACTAATTTAAACCACATTTTAAATTTAGACTAGTCGATTAGTCTAAAAATACCAAAACACTCTCCTCATTTAAAAAAGAATAATCCGACCGCTTCATCTTCGGAAGATGAGCAGTTACCGTAGCCTACAGCACAACAGTGGCGAGTGCCAATACAGCTCTGTTATTCACAGGCAGCGGGAAGAGAGTGTTATGAAGCTCTTCACTTTTACTGATTCTGTATGACAACCTATCTATGCTGCATTGGCTGTGCTGAAAAGCGTCAGCTAATTATTTTACCGTAGCTAGTTTTGCCTAGCAAAATGCTGTTCAACTTAAACAAAGGTGAACAAACAGTCAGGAACACGACGGCCGATTTTTTTACTATATTAAATGCAGTTGTACTGTAAAGTTCAATCTAAAGCAGAGAGGTTGTGAATGTGAATCCAGATTAGTTTGCGTAATGCATGACGCTGTGCTGCAAATTTAAAGTAGTGAGCCACTACTCACTACCAAAAAAAAAAATTACAATGATTACGTTTAACCGACTAGTATTTATGGTGCCGACTAGCGATGGGTCCCAGCGTTTAAACGTTGAACCGACTAGCCGCGCACATCCCTACTTCTGACACGCTGCCGGTGTAAATCAGGCGTAAGCCACGCCACACTCCAGATACTTCCGCCGCACCTGTTTTCACAGGAGCAGAAATACTCTAGTTGCACCTGTAAACTAGCAAAGTATAAACCTGTTATATGAAGCTGTCGTTTAGGCTTTAACTGTAAATGGTTAATTTTAGTATTTTAATTGTGCTTTATAGTATTATAATATATTATTATATAGAATCGTATAGAGCCTAAAATTATATGTTAACATTTTGTATACACTAAATAAATATTAATCTAGCGCTTTTGAGTTATCGATACTTGGATGCCATGGAAAATAAATGTTACAATGAATTTATTTTTTAGTTAGTACTGTATGACACTGTAAAAAGGTTAATGAGAGTTCATATCTTACTTAATCATGCTGTTGTTTTGAAACACGACTTAACTCAGATTCATTTTCACGTCATCTACTGTAGCTTTAGAGAACTTTTGAAATGTGTGAAACAGGAAATTTTAATCAGGACTCTTTTTTTTTTTTTTTTTTTTTTTTTTTTTGCTTTCAACTTTATGAACCAAATATCACCGTGGAGAATGTGTTGTGGGAGCACAATGTACCTATTAATTACAAAACTGCACAAATATGAGGTAATAATAATTCCTTAAGTTGCTTGGTGTTTGAAATATAAACAAAAATCATCTCCCCAGAGTCATCTCCAGCACCATGATTGGATTTACTGGAAATACAGTGAAGAGCTTTTATTTTATTTAATTGACATTGGGATTTGACTTGGATCTAACTGCAGAGTTACTTTGCATATCATCTGAAATGTATAAAGTATATGACTTTATTGTTTATGAGAATTATTTTCTGTCAGTGTATTGGGTTTTGTCAGTCATGTATGGTAGAAGTCTGTGTGATCGTCTTTTACGTATTATATCCCGTCATACAGTTGACGTGTGACCTGTTGCGCTGCATTCTTTTAAGAAGACCCTGGTTGTCTTTGTGTTGTGAAGCCCATTGACTCTCAATACATACTGTAGACAAATCAACTGTCATTAAAATGGCTAAGTCCTGCAGGTGTTTTTAGTTTCAAGATGAGTTTGTAGATGAGTTTGTCATAACCAGGAGATATTTACTTGTGTCTCTTGAGATGGACGTTGATGTTGTTTCAAGCAGTGATTGTTAATGCTGGCCCTGATTAGTGTTGCTTGCTAAATGCTAACAATGATGGCCCCTTCTCCACATCATCAAAAGTATTGCTGTCACGTTCAGCCCATCATAGAGGATAACTATTATTTTACGCTTTCAATATGGGCTTTTGCTATCTTTTACCATCACTGCACAATGTTGTTGGCTTGAAGCAGCATTCATACGGTTGTCGCCTGGCCTTTACATTGTCTGAAATGGCTTTATTCGGTCGTCCCACATAATGTGGCTTTCCTGGGTGTCTTTCAAGAACAGTGCTTATCTTCCTGTTACATGTTACAATTCATGTTACACATATTACTTCCAGTTACACGTGTTGCACTTAATATTACATTTAATGTTTCACGTGTTACACGTCACGTTACACGTGTTACACTTCCTGTTTCACGTTACACGTCATGTTTCACGTGTTACACGTCATGTAAAGTGTTACACGTCATTTTTCACGTGTTAGACATCATGTAACACGTCTTACACTTCCTGTTTCACGTTGCACGTCATGTTACACGTCATGTTTCATGTGTTACACGTCATGTAACGTGTTACACGTCATTTGTCACGTGTTACACGTCATGTTATACTTCATGATACACTTCCTGTTACAATTCCTATTTCATGTTACACTTCATGTTACATGTTACACTTAATGTTACATGTGTTACACAAGGATCAGTACGACAGCCCAGTGGATAGCACTGTGGCCTCACAGCAAGAAGTTCCCATGTTCGAACCCCTTTACCTTTACACTTCTGTTACATGCATGTCTGTTAAAGTTTTTACCAGTAGTGTGTCCTTGTAGCCATCAAACACGCATCTCAACTATGAAAGTTGTCCTGTATGTTCACACATGCAACACACATTGTGCAGACATTAAGCAGACTTTTTATATATATAATTTAAAATTATCCATGTTTATTACAATCTCCACACTATAAAATGTGAAGAATTCATCCTTCGTAATGTGTATAATTGAATACATTTTTTATATTTTGTTCTACTTTTGTCATATTATTCCTCTTGTGATGAAAATTCTTCCAATGCACTTAAGTTTACCAGCTGTGCTTCATCTCCAATTGTGTACAGTTATTTGAAAATAAATTCAAGCAAATCATTTTTTTCATTATTCATTATTTATTATTCACCCACAGTATTATTTAATTAAGGTTTTTATAATGCACAATCAATCTTGAAGAGTAATGTTACCAAGCCCATTGAATAATAAAAATACAACATACTGCCATATACACACACACATAAGGTTTCCCTCTGAAATCACAATTTTCTAAAACGTTTACTTGTTTATGTTGTATTCATTGGAAAATTCTAGTGTTATTTTCTGTAATTAGTTTTACATTATTCTCTTGAAAAGTAGGGGTAAAAAAGTATTTTCTACACAAGTAACTTGTATGCCACAAAGCGCTAGTTTATAGCTCTGTCATTCCTAATAGTGTGAAGAGATGAGGCTCAGACTATCCAAGATGACGGGCATCACAACAAATGGTGGCGGTGCTACAGCGGAACAAAACAATACAACGGTCACATGAGAAGTGTCTCCTTTGTCTCTGTGCGCTCCTTATTATAGCAGTGGGGGAGGCACACAGGTAATATGGCCGCCGACCCCCTGTAAGGTCAGCTTGGAGAGGAGACCTGCCGCTGGTTGCCACAGTGGCCTGACCTTCAGTTGACACCGCAGCCTTTTAACCCCTCAATTAACCTCACACGGCCCCACCTGCTGGAAGCAGATGGAACACACACACACACATACGCTCTCTCGCATAACATCTTTTTGCTCGTTTTTTAATAATTTTCTGCCTGGATACACCTCTGGTCCCAGGAAATTACCGTCTGATTTCACTAATGCGTTGGGGGGTGTGCGGGGGGGGGGGGGGAATATCACTGTGCAGAATCTTTAATCACAAAGGAGTTTTGTACTATTTTTTTTTTTTCCCCTCATCTTTTCGCTCTTTTCCCCACTTTTGCGGCAGAGGGTAGGGAGACTCAAGGTAGAGTGTGTAGTGACCTTTTCACAAAGTCTTCCACCTTTCTGCTCCTCTAATCAATCCCCCTCTGTTCACTGGCTGGGCTGCGGATGGTAATGTCACAATTAGAAGTACGCTATTGTCTTTGTTTGCACTGGTGGTGGGGGTCTTTGCAGTTCTGTGGTCTCAAGGTCATTTGTTCTTGAAATATGTAATAAGTAATTTGGTTGTGGCCTCTATTCATCTATCCATCCGTCCCTGATTCTAGCATGCTCAACTGAGCGGCGTAAAGCTTACATTTGCCAATAGAAAATTACTTTTTATCAGAGCTCGGCCTATTTTCCGCAGTTTGCGCAGAGGAAAAACTGTAAAATGTTGTGTTTTTAATACATCATGCATGGACCTTAGAGCTTTCTATTGACGAGGTTACAGCCATATTGTAATTATTGTCTAATAGCTAATGTGTAATTGCTGTACAGCGACACAAAAGGACATCACGTAATGTGACAGGTTTCTTTATGCATTTTTCATTGGCTTCCAATGGAACCTCTGTGTTTTTTGTTACACAGCAAAAAACATGCTGTTTGTGATTTCTTGTCCTTTATTCAATCCTATGTTATAGCTGTTAATTAGACTGTAAGAGCAGATATTAGCTATTGTCCATGCTTGAATGATACTGTGGGACATTACGAGTGCCTTGCAGCATCTATGAACTATTGCTGTGTTTTGTATTGTATATAATCACAAAGGATAATAATTATCCTAAATAATAGCCTTAAACAGGAATCTGGTATGAGAATGTTATTCACACCAGCCACAGAAGGTGTCTTTTCATTGTGTGGGCGGTACTGTATGCTCAATATTTGCTGTAAATTTTTCATAATGTGCTTATATGATTATTTGGTGTTGCACTCTGTACAGCAGACAGCATCTTGTCGTCGATGATTGTGTGACTTGAAGACTGACTGTTAAGATGTGTAGCACAATATGAAGGTATTTCACGGGTCCACACTTATAGTAAGACACTCTTGTCTGTCACCAATGCCACCTTTCATTAATGTACATGTACAAGTAGCCTTTGAATACACAGGCCTGCTTTACAGGCATATGGATTCGTTATAGCAGGCCCTTGATAAGAGAGCAAGAGTGCTGGCCTATACCTAAGCATTGTGTTGAAAGTTTGAAATGTCAAGGAAATCACAGCAGCGATAAAGTGGCATAATATCTACAATGAATCAGAACCGAATACTAAAATACCTTTTTTTTTTTTTTTTGCATAGTTCCTCCTTGATAGCTTAACATGTCTTAGACGTGACATACTGTACATACGCTACAGTATAGCTGATATCTGTCATAATTATACTATACTCTATATTCTTCTTTCCCTATACAGCATCACCTCAAGAAAGTATCACCCTCCGGCAAAAACATGTATTTTCTTGTACAAAGTGCAACACTTGCATCAACTTAAAAACAGACTTACTACAATCAAATGTAAATGATTTCCAGGTGACAGAAGCGTCTCATTGTACTCACACTCTAAATATTTAAAGACCCCCTTTTGCTAAAGCCTTCCTGTTGTACAAAGGCCACCGACTACATCTAATCTCCTTGTTATCTGGAGGCGTTGCCGTGGAAGCGTGAAGACGGCATGGGGCATGGATGGGGAGGGGTCTCTGTTCAAGTTCAAAGTTTCTGTCTGTGGATTTGGCCCCGGAGAAGACATCACTCATCTCTCCTGACTGGAATAACGGATGTGTTTTCCAATCGTTTTACATAATTTTCAATTACATCTCCCTCAACAACCTTCCTGACGAAAAATGTCCCTTTCAGACCTGTGTATGTACAGTTTTTTGTTGTGTTTATGTGCTTCTGGTATTCGTCATAATATGTATGGGTATGTGAGACAATCAATGGTTAACATCTGGACCTTCAGTACATCTTAAATACAGGAACATTGACACAGGGATCGTGGATGCCTGTTTTACTGTGCGTTTACACGGCTTGGGCAAGCATTATTTAGTCAGCATCACTTACATGTAGGAGCCTCCTGGCTGTCTGAAGCTCCACTTTGATTGACAGCTTGGTCGACAAGCATGTTGTTCTGTGATAGTTATTGATATGGATACTTACAACGATGTAGTGGTTTGTGGTAAAAAAAATTGTTGGATTCTGTGAATGTTTATTTAAATTATTTACGATGTTTGCAGTTATTTGTGTATAACGTGTACATAATAAGCTATTGCTTTAGCATTACTAATCTAATGCTAATAATAATTTAAACAGCCAACATAGAAATTCAGTCCACATTAAATATAAAAATATAGCCAAGGACAAAAATGTTACCCTTTGTGTGCACTGGGGTTTAGATAGGTTTGCCTGCGTATTAGCAGTGTAACTGCAACCCGCCTCATGCAATTAAAAATAATATACAGTAAATATGTTTATATAAATATAAATATTTATTTTTTATTATTACACCATGCAGGACTGGAAGTAAGGAGAGGTTGGCGCCCAGTAGCTTATGTACTTTACGCCAAGCAGAAAGACAACACATGCGGATCGAGGTCTTAATAATAACAGTCACTGTGGCAGATATATTGGACTCAACTTTCCGCTTCGACTAGTCTCTTCACATTGAGTTAGCATGAGTGACAGACAAAAGCCTTGTGCGTTCACAAACAGACACACACACAAACAGGAACATACAGGAACATACACGCACACCAGTAATCTAGCACACAAGTCATACACATATTTCTGGGCAGAAGCGTGCCGACGCGCACACACGCGCGCACGTGCACACATGCACGCGGTCACATAGTTCCCAGGCAAGCCTTTACTGGCCTTTTTCCACATATGAAAACAGTCTAAGTTGTTTGTCAGATGCAGTTTATTGTTATGCTATTTGTCTTTGTAAGTGAACACTTGGTTGTTAAGACATGACTGTACGATAACATAGCAGAAGAATGCTTATTAATTCCCTTTACAACACATTTGTTTTCCTGTCAGACTGACCTAATTGTCTCATCTGCCAGCGATTAACACATCGAGCATTGCATCTCTAATCGTGCCGCCGCTCATTACTATAAACATGATGCGGTTTGAGATGATATGATGTGCGTGTGTGTGTTTGTGTGTGTTTTTCAAACTAAACAATTTGCTAGAATAGTGCTGCTTCTTTCCATAAAACAGAAATGTGACGTCAGTATAAGTATATGTCAAATTTGCCTGAGATATACTATTACAGTATTTCTCATTCACTTTGGTACATTTCTCGGATGAGAATTGACATTCTCAAAGCTACGTGTTCAACCTCCACATCAAGTTACTTGTGGGCATCATAATGGACATTTCTCATCGTTTTGGAACAAATTGCAGATGCTTTTGCACATTCA
>JAODTR010094973.1:0-13657 GCA_025399935.1 Amblyopsis rosae | reverse complement strand
GTCCCTTGCTGAAGCTGCTGCCCCCGCGACCCGACTCCGGATAAGCGGATGAAGATGGATGGATGGATGGATGGCTAGGGGTCAATATGGGAGCTTAACTTGATTAATGACGGTACTACTGTATACAACAAGTATAGTTCTCAAGCAGTTGGACGAGATATTCTAATGGCCGGGTGGTACTACTACTACTACTGTTTGAGGGACTATCTACATCACAGCAAAATCAAAACAAACATAAAGGTATATAGTCTTATTGTTACCTAAAAGTATTTGTGGGCTCTGATGCAAACACGCACAGGTTCCCATTCCCCAAACTCATAATGGCCATTATGAAATGTGTGTGGTGGGTATGGTTAGTTGAAGCTGTCTAGTTCCTCTTAACAAAATAAAATAAAATAAAGCAATTTACTGTATATTAGGCTTTGAGGGATCACAATTTGTATGGCTCAGCACATAATAGTCCACATTCTTTCAGTTCCAGATTTTGTTTTAAGTCTTATCAGCATCAGAAATGTGCACTTTAAAATGCATTAATGCTCTCTTATTTTAAGATTGGTAATTATTTGTCAACCTAGATTTGTTTATGGATTTTTTTTCAACCTAGGTTTGTTTATGGATTATTTGTCAATCTAGATATGTTTGTAGATTTTTTGTCAACCTACAGTGTACTGTAAGTAAAAGAACATTGAGAGGCGTTTCTTAGTATGGTTTATCTCTGAGAATTTCCACTTGGTCACTTTGGTGAACATTATGCATTTCATTATGGATATCATACACAATCACAGACATGTTTTGTAAAGTTAGTGTGGGGGGTTTGCAATTTCTAGCTGTTAGTAGATTTAGTCAGCAGTTTATAAAATGTTCTGTGTAATATGTGGGGTTTCTAAAAAAATATGTTCTTCATGGTCATGATTAATATAAATAGTTGGTTCCATTATTTATGCTGACAGTGATTTACTACAAAATACATAAAAATAAAAGTCTTATTTAGTTAGTCATTTATTTATATTTACAATTTAAATGTATAATTTCCCTTTTCATTTAAGAACATATACATAAAAATACATACATACTGTATAATAAAAAATAGATGTGATTTTGAATAAGGCAAGATAAAAAGTGTATACTTCCTGTGGGGCTTTTCTGCCCATAGTGAAAATGAGATATGAAGCGAGAGTCTGAATGAGGAAGTGTTGCTATTTTAAATTTAACTCAACAAACCAAATGGCTGCTTGAGAATATATACAGTATTTTTCTATGGGAGATCTCTCAGATTTGCTGCTAGCTCACATTAACTCATCATTCAGGATATTTCTGTTGCATTTTGTTTCATAGTATATCCATAATTTGCAAACACTGCTGTTGTGATGAATGTATAATAAGTTATGTTTAAGATGTACTTATACTATATTAGGCTTCAGTTCATGTACTATACTTTTAGTGGTGATCCAGTACTACCAGATAAATAATCTTATTAACTGTCTGGGATTATTTGGCTGAAACAGCTACCTTGGTTGAACATTATTGTTTTCTGTTTCTTGGGATGAAATAGTTTTAGTATCTGTGTAACAAATGGATTAGGTTTACAATAGGTAGACAAATATTGATGTAGGGGGTTAAACATATCTTAAAAAATTGTCTTCCTGCACTAGTTTCACATCAGGCATATATAGTGCCAGATGCTGTCAGTTAATGTATGCTCAGGGGTCTCTTTAGACCCATGGGACATAAACAGTCATTGTTCAACAGCTGGATGTGTTACTGTATTGCACAGAGCTTAACATTCTGTTTTTTCATGCTTTTATATTAGCCACTCCTGTAGCTCTATGGACAAGATCTTTGTATTATTAGCTACATATATTTCCGTACTTCATCTAAAATACTTTGATTTTGGAGTTATGATTTGATGTAGTTCCAACAAAAATCCCTACATTGTGTTTTATGTATTCAGTATTTTAGATTGACTCTTGGATTATGCTTAAACAATTGCTTGCCAAGTAGAACGATTTGGGAGTATGTATTTACAGCTTTGCAGCATAAATTGCATTTCATAACACAGTGTAGTATTTATTATACAGTAGTTCAATAACTATATATTAGTTTGTTATCAGTTCCACATCTGAGAGCGAAAGCGAAATTGTCATTAGACTGCAGTTCAGCCTGTCCTCCTCTAGGGGTACAGATGAAAAAGCTGTCAGCAGTGGGAAATCTTCACTGAACTGTTCATGAGGAAAGTTGGATGATGTCTCTGAATCGTCCATACTGATCACAGTCTCCATCTGAATGTGAGTTTTTCTATAATTGGAGAATGCAAGCTCTCCTTCATTTGCAATGCACATATTTCCATATTGTATGGCCTTGTCGGTTACAAAATGACCTCTGGTTTGGCAACACATGCATTGACCCGCCCCAGAGCATATACACGGTAGCTGTGTGCCCCTGTAACCTGTGACAACCTCAGCCAACTCTGTGTGTCTGTCAATAAGGACTTGCTTTAAAGTCTCGTCACAATCCCGGAGCTGCACCGCTAACGTGCATTGCCTGCGATAACTATCCACTGCCGCAGGCATCTCCTCGGACAGATTCCTAGAGCAATCCAGCTGTGTGTGCAGCCCACTGTCATCCTTTATTATGGATGCGTGACTGTTAGTCCTCCTGTCCTGAAGAGGGCACTCTCCTCTGCCGCTCCCACAGCCGGCAGAGCACTCTGACCCTCCGAGGCTTTCAAAGCCACTGTCCTCCTGCCTCCTCGCCGGGTCATCACCGCCGTCCTTCGCCGCAGCGTTTGAGTCAAAGATAACCCCGCTGTCTGTGCTGGTCCGTCTGTCCTCCTGCGGCTCCGCCCTCTGGGCGTCAGCGAGAGGCGACGTGGTCTCTTCGGTGGCCCAGCTCTTGGCGTCCGCTGCGAGCAGGAACCAGGCGTCGTTTTTCACCACTTCCATTGCGCCTTCTCGAACGGCAATGGGTGACCAATCACTTCTCGGGGATTTCTGGAAAGAGAAGAGAGTTGGTTCACTATTCACATCAACATATACCTCTTGAGAGGCTTTACGGGAAGTTGCATGCATGCAAAGGTCATGTAGTGTTAATATGTAACAACATTGTTTAGACGGTACATTGTGTCATTTACTGACTGATCAGTTGTTTGTGATAGTGATAGTAATACTAATAATAAAATAAGAACTGTTGGTGGTTCTCACAGAAGAGCTGCATATTTCCATGTAAGGACCCCCTTGAAAATGAGATGCTGAATCTCAAGGGGCTTTCCTTCAATAAAATCAAGTTTTATTCATGTTTCCATAATGTTCTTACCAATGGGGGAGGTGTTTTCTCTGGACGTTTTAGGAAACAGCAGAAGGCCCCAAACACAATGGCCAGGACAGCTGTCCCGCCCAGGGTGGACAGGGAGATGACGGCCATAATGTACCACTCTGTGGAGAGAAGAACACTAAAATGTTGACAAGATGCTGGAAACAAGACTATACATGCTGCAACAGAGACGTATTCATATAAGGTACTCAAATGTGTCTCAACACTCAATCTCAATGGATTTTGTACCTTGCTCAGGTAGCTGCAGACACTGTTTAGGAGATGCTTCACTCATCGTGAGAGCTCCATTGCCTGACACTTTGAGGCTGACACAATAATGTCTGCCCCATTCTAAGGAGTTGAACGTCTTGGTATTTTCTTCCTTAAGGTACACTTCAGTTGTCTGAGAAACAGAGACAAAATGCCCGTCACAACCACAACCTCTAGCACCACCATACTTATACTTCATCGAAATACAGTTGTACATGTTCTGTATTTACATTATTATTCAAATGAGAGGATGTGTTGCCTTCATATTGTGAGTTCTTACAGGCACTCTGACTGAGTCCTTTTTCATGTTAAGTATATACACTTATGTCATTCAGGTGCCTACCTGGTTGACTTTCCCCATTTCCTCCAGGTAAATTGTATAGGTTACCCCAAATAGAAAGAGCTGTTTCAAAATTGGCTTTTCATGAATTTGTACTGTGAGAGTGCTGGAGGTGGCCAAGAGGGTGAAGGAAGGAGCCTGTAATTCACCTGCATGGTGAGAAAAGTGACAATAACGTTTAATTAACCTGCTAAATATAATACAGTGTGTATTTTTTTTTTTATCGCCCTTTCATTCAATAAGAAATCAAACATTCAATGTTACTTACTTTTATTTGGGAAAAACTTCCTTATTGTTCTCCACTGTGACACACCATCTTCTGTGACCAGTTGAACTCTGACCTTGTAGGCGTTGGCGTAGTTGTGTATTAGTTTGGTCAGGTCACAATAGGTTGCATGTATTCGCATGCAATGGCCCACAGTCATCCAGTTACTACCATAGCTGAGAGAAAAGGCAAATGTATTCATTTACTTTTGGTTTAAGGTAATAAAACAAACAAACAATATGTTAAAGTAACACAATGAAAATAAAAGAACTAAATCATATTGCAGCAGTGTGAAAAGTAATTATGGAAAGGAAATGTAACCTGCAGAACTAAGTGGTAATATGAAACGTACATTCCCATCTGAACATTGTATTGAGGCTTTGATGAAGTATTTATAGGATGGCTCCAAATTGCCATCACCTCCCCATCCCAAACATTAATTGTCAGGTTGACAGGCTGAGAAAGGTCCAATCCAGCTACAGAACAAAAAGAAAGACTAAGATTAAGACTACAATGACATTGTGGAAGCTCACAAAATAATAAATAATGCTATAAATACTGTAACAAATTTTTATAAACTCATTACTATATATGTACTGTATATACTAAACATACATATTATTTAAAAAATGTACAAATTCAATTCATTATGAGAATTTACGATAAGCAAATTTCGATTAGGACAAATATAGTTTGGGGAAATACAAGCAATGTTCCCATACACACACACGCATACTGTAAACAGAGGAAACAGAATCTCCAAGAATGGAAATCGCCTGGGGAACCCAGAAGTGCTTCATCAAACTTACGGTTGTGAGATACAAGATGTCGTCAGATAAAGTTATATGTTGAAAGTATGTAAGTGTACGTAAATACAGTAGGCCTACTAATACAAAGACATTTTTTAAATGTTTTTTTTATTCGTTTTTTATCAGAAAAATCGTACAATGAGTGTTCTTTACCTGATGCACTGTTCATACAGATCATCACAAACACAAGTATGGACATCTTGTAGATCTGCTCTATTTCTGACTGCATCATCGTTTCATCGCAGGACACAATCCAATCCACGAAATCCAGTATTAGTCTTTAAATCTTCAACGGTCCATCCTTAACAACTTCAACAATCTCTCAATAAAATCCAATAAAAAACACATAGATGAAGGAAACACCCCGTTATTAAAATCCAATAGCTTTCATCAATTATTTTTTATAATAACGTTATAACTTAAGTCTTCCGTGTTGTTCTGATCAAGATGGACCTAGGCCAGCTCGCATTCTCTGCTCTCGACGCTCTCTGTTGATCTAAGTAAAGCGGGATATCATGGGTTTTCCCATATGACCGTAGACACCCCTGCCGCCTTCCCCAACCACGTAACCCCTCCTCCCATCAGGCTGATGCACTTCCTGTGAAACGTCAGAGGCGCTTCTCTCGCCTCGCTCTTTCACTTCCTCTTTTCGCTGCCTGCAACACTTGCATTCACTCTGGCCTGTTTGTCATTTGCTGCAATGGACGGGCTGTTCCTGGCCTTCTTAGTTCTCAAAGAAGGACACAATTAGGCGAGGAAACATCCACACATTTATTTAAAAAAATATAATAATATTTTTTGCATGGGACTGCTTGAATATCAGTGCCACAGTTATTTTGAGCAATGCCCATCGGTTCTCCCCATCTTCGTGTATTTCTGCACACTTGTGTGACATGCAATCTGTTTTTGATGGCTTCCTGCTGACTTCCATGCAGGTTTCGTGGTGAACACATATGTCAACCTACCCTTCACAACAGCAGAACTGGAAGAGACGGCTCACAATGTACATTGGAGACGTTTTACCATTAGGGCATTTAGCAGACACATTAGGGTTAGTTCATCATACTCTAGGATGCTTAGGGGTAAGCCCTTGATGGGCGTGCTGTAGAACCCATGCCCATTCATATTCAACAGCAGCAAAAGAGAATATACAGTAGCTAATAAATATCAACTTTAAAGAGTCAGATTGAGATGTTTTTGAATTAGTTGCATGTTCCCATACTTCTGTGTGGCTTTTCTTCTGAGTCAAACTGTTGTTTCAGATGAAGATCGTGGTTAGTGCACCAACATATAATAGACCACAGTGCATGTGAAAGAGCCACAACACATTTGTATTTCTTTCTGTCATAGACACATTTTTTGGTACTTTTTTATAAAACATTTTTAATCAGCATCATTGGCAAATGTCTGAGAGAACTGTAATACAAAAAACTAGTGTGACAATGCCTGTACTTAAATATTCCTTTTTGTCGTAGCTGCAATCGTAGTACATTTTTATAAAAGTTAGAAATTCACCTTTCAGATTACTGTTCAGATGGAGCAACAGAAAAATGTACACCAAAAAACATTTCTTCTTAAGTAATCTCAAAGGCCTAACAGGAGAAAATGTAAGACAATACAATTTTGATGTAGTCATATCTCTGGGCAGGAGTTGGTTGTCGACTATCTAAAAGGTCATGGCTTTTGATCCTCAACATGCATGTAAGCATGACAAGCATAAACATACGGAACAGATACTGTAAACAATTTGCAATTGTTCCTCATATCAGCCACTGTCTGAAACATGGAGCATTAACTTGTATAAACATGTTCACATTACCGTCTGAATGGAAAATCAAAGGGAGTTTTTAGCGGCATCTAGACTTTTTTGATTTAATTTCATCTTATACAGTATGTTACTGTTTTGATTATGTGAAAGCAAAGTGTAGGCTCTCTGTAAGTTTCTGTTTTAGTTGTACTTCAGTAGTTCCTGGTTTAATCATACAAAGTAAAAATTTTAATGAATGGCCACGTAGTTTCCTAAATGCTTGCTATTCGGAACCAAAGAGTTAAGGACATTTGTATAATGTGTTTTCATTCTGTCAATATTGTTAATTATTAGTTAAATTGTATAGGGATTTCAATTGTAGGAATATAAAAATGTCTAGCAGTGAGTGCTGGTTATTATGGGTTGCAGTTCCAGATTGGAGTGAGGGGAATTCAATCTTATTTTAATTAAAAGTTTATAAATGTCAATGCATCTCCAGGATAAAGCCTGTACACAACCCTGCCCTCTAGTGGTGCAAACAAAAAAAAAGGTCTACTAGTCGCATTTAATTTTCTTATACTTAACAGGAATATGATGTGTGTGTTTAAGATTGTACGATTAAGAGTGTGACACCTGGAGTCGCCAATATTGCACTATATCACAATATTCAAATTTTCTGAGATATTTCATTTGGGGTTTTCATGAGCCATTATTATCAAGATATAAATACAGACATGCTTGGGTTAATTACAATTTGTGTGTAGTTAATAGTTAATCCACGATAATTTTGTCAATTGTATTATTGAAATTACTTATCTTTTCCACAATATGGCTAACATTATTGTTCATATATTATATATGTATTATCACATTGGTCTATATATATATTGTTTGTCTGTACATGACAAACAGAGCTGGACTGGGACACAAAAGTGGCCCTGGCATTTTTGGCTGGACGCTATCCCACCATAATTGATGGAAAGCACAGACCAGTACACCGTCCCTAAATATACAATACCCTTACATATTTGTCCTTATAACCAATTACTATCTTAGACTCTTTTAGCTCATAAAAAGTGGTATTCCTTGCATCATGAATTATGTTAGAGCTAAAAGATAGGCTACTTTAATATGTAATAAAAGAGGCAAAAAGTACAATTGAAGTTACTTAATGTAACTATAACATTATACATTTAAATTTAAATTGTTGGAATTTCCTGACAAAAATATTGAAAACGTTGTAGTCTACAATTTATAAAATACAATTCTGGTAATGTTAAATAAAAAATAGAGCTGTTCCATCTTATTTCATTTGATACTATTAAGTTAAAACATATTTCAAGTATACAAAATTGATGATAAATACTGCCTGTTTTCACAGTTAATAGATCATCTTATTGTTTTATATTAATTCATTTGAGTAATATACATTTAATTAAATCAATGGTAGGCTAGGCCTATGCTTGTTTGGGGAGTTGAACCTAGAGTTGCACCTATTACACGAAAACTGCATGCTCAATAAACAGCATAACCAAACAGTTATTGTAGTTGTAGAGATACCCCACATATTAGGATTATCCATACCATAATAATAAGCACATACATCGGACAACTTGCCTGTTGTAGCTGACAAAATCACGCCAGTAGATGTTAGAAAAGTAATCAGAAGTATTGCTTCAAAATGAATGCCAAATAGCTAATGCTGCGCAATTTGACATTAGCTGACGTCAGAGTATAGCCTACTGATTGCCTCACATTACTATAACGCTACGATGATCTTATTATCATCAACATATTATCATCAACATCAACTGTTATATTTGCACATTTGGCAACACCCACCTATAGATTGTTTTATTTTAGCCTGCAAATTCTCTTCACCGCTTTGGTTTGTCCATTTTGACGCCCTCATCTATTTTCTCTCTGATTTCTGGCATCTTACACGAAGGAGAAGCACTAGGGGGTAGGGGTGGGGCCTACAGACCTGATTAAGGCAGCCTAATGTTAGTATAACAAATGAGCCAATGGGCCGCTGTCCCTATCTAATGGATCAATCGTTGGCCAAAACATTTTATAGTTTTTATTTGTATTAAAACATTATCTGGCCGGCCCAAATGGTGCGTGCCAGATTGCCAGTCCAGCCCTGATGACAAGTATGTTGTAGCCTAATTCTAATGCTGATAGTCATACCACATAAAACTAAAAACCTCACAAGTAATTGGTGTGTGTCATATTGTGAGGTAAGGTAGCTATATAAAGTGTGTGCAGTATTAACGATGGAATTCTATCGATCAGGTCAACAATGGCCATGTTGCTATGGATTTCAGGAAGCCATATTGGTTGATGGGGGTCATGAGTTGCTGTCATACAGTAAAACTGAGATTGTGTAATTTGAGCAGAAATGGTTCTTGTATCCTTGGCGGTCGCTGGCCCGCCTGAAACCGGTCTGTCTGGTGAAAACCTATAGCGCACGGGGCACACCCACCTCTGTGAGATAATAAATGAGAGAACGCTGTACACTGCAGGGTTGGGGGAGGTGGAAAGAGCTCTGGTAAGTAGTAGAGGGCTTGCAGGATGGGCAATGCCACTGATGCAGATCCGATAACAAATGTCCAGGCGTGTATTACCGATACAATAAAATACAAAAGGAGTGATATCTCGTTTACAAATTTGTTTTGGCATGACAGCAGTGTGTGATATAAAAAAATATATTAACACACTACATACATGACTGATAGATTGTCATATATATAATTCTTGCCTTTCTGAGATTCAGCGCCTAGTTAAACTGTGTTTATATTAATAATGATGGTTTCTGTAACTGCGGCATCATAATAATAAGATATTACTGTGTGGGTTCAGGTACACCACTGAAGGCCTGGGTGTAAAATGCATGCCTGCCATTGATATGTTTGGATAAATTAATGAATTAATGAATGAATATATATGTATGTGTGTTTGCGTGTTTGTGTGTGTGTGTGCGTGTGTGTGTGTGTATATATATATATATATATATACACACACACACATATATACATATATATTTGCATCTAGAAAGTATTCACAGCACTTCACTTTTCCCACATATTGTTATGATACAGCCTTATTGCAAAATTTATTAAAATACATATTTTCCTCAAAATTCAACATAATACCCCGTAATAGTAAAGTGAAAAAATTTAGTTTAACATTTTTGCACATTTATAAAAAAAAATAAATAAAGAAATAAAGAAATCACATGTACATAAGTATTCACAGCCTTTGGTCAATACTTTGTTGAAGCACCTTTGGCAGCAATTACAGCCTCAAGTCTTTCTGAGTATGATGCTACAAGCTTGGCACACCTTGTTTTGAGCAGTTTCTCCCAGTCTTCTTTGCAGGACCTCTCAAGCTCCATCAGTTTGGATGGGGAGGGTCTGTGCACAGCCATGTTCAGATCTCTCCAACCTGGGTCAAGTCAAGTCTGGGCTCTGGCTGGGCCACTCAAGGACATTCACAGAGTTGTCCCGAACCCACTCCTTTGTTATCTTGGCTGTGTGCTTAGAGTTGTCGTCCTGTTGGAAGATTAACCTTCTCCCCAGTCTGAGGTCCAGAGCACTCTGGAGCAGGTTTTGATCAAGGATGTCTCTGTACATTGCTGCATTTATCTTTCCCTCGATCCTGACAAGTCTCCCAGTTCCTGCCGCTGAAAAACATCCCCACAGCATGATGCTGCCACCACTATGCTTCACTGTAGGGATGGTATTGACCAGGCGATGAGCAGTGCCTGGTTTTGTCCAGAAAACTACGCTTGGCATTCAGGCCAAAAAGTTCAATCTTTGTTTCATCAGACCATATAATTTTCTTTCTTATGGACTGAGAGTCCTTCAGGTACCATTTGGCAAACTCCAGGCAGGCTGTCATGGGCCTTCTACTGAGGAGTGACTTCTGTCTGGCCATTCTACCATACAGTGTTGTAGTGGAGTGCTGCAGAAATTGTTGTCCTGGAAGGTTCTCCTCTCTCCACCGAGCAACGCTGGAGCTCTATCAGCATGACTATAGGGTTCTTGGTCCCTCCCTGACTAAAGCCCTTCTCCCCCAGTCGCTTGGTTTGGCCGGGCGGCCAGCTCTAGGAAGAGCCCTGGTGGTCCCAAACTTATTCCACTTACGGAACTGTGCTCATTGCGACCTTTAAATGCTGCTGACATCTTTCTGTAGCCTTTTATGATTTGATTTGAGCCAGACCTCAAATCATGTCACATTTCACCACACTGCATATGGCAACGTGTGTTGTTGTCCAATGGATGGATGTTTAGAAGAAATATTTATTTCCAGAGAATCTATAATAACACTACACAAATTTTGCACAAGTCCAATTTCTATATATATATTTTTTTTCCCACTGTAGTTTTATTGTCTTTGTGTGAATTTTCCTTTTCACGTTTACTTTTGTAAAATAATTAGTTTATGCACCTGGTCAATTTGAGTCTGGAACATTACTGTTCCTTGTATTTGAAGATAACAGAAGGGTACTCAAGTACTGTAACATGCTTTACTGTCCACCCCTGATCATTGCAGATTATATTAACACGTAGGCCTAATTCGTCATATGTATTGCATTTATTAGGAGGCTCAGCACCCAAATATTGCCTATAACCTCAGTGGTGAAGGCTACAGTGTCCACAGGCACCCAGACACCATCATTATTACCTCTTAAATAAAACATTTAGGAGTGCTATAATATAATTTTCTCCATACTCCCCATACTACCATATCTCATCAACAAGCTGGGAGCTGCTTTTAGTTTGTTAGTTTATGTATTGTCCTGTACATCACTTTTAAATCCAGCAATAGTTCTTCACACATCAGACAACATACAACAGCAAACACACAAAGAAAGGGGGGATATTACAGCATGCTTTGTGAACATTCCCATTCATGTGTGTTTGTTCCGCCTTGAGAAATAGAAGAGAGAAAGCTCCACCCCTTTCTTTCAGCTCCACCACATTCACCGAGACCTGCTGACTACAATGGCAAAGCATGACCCGGTAGGTTCTCCTCATCTGCTCTCCTGCACTCTCCTTCTCTACCAGGGCCTCCTGATTCCCATGTCTTCTATTCTGGTTTCACCTACTTTTAACATGCTTCTTCTGTCTCTACTTAGCATTTGTGCCTTCCCTGTCTGCTTCTTAGCATACTGTATGTGAATAGTTCACCATTTGAAAACGTTTATACCTATCGTATTATTGTTTGAAGATATATGACTTAATAACAGGTCATTCTGGATGATGGTGTTGTAACTGTATAATACGCTAGCAGTGATGTTCGATGCTGTATGAATTATGTTAGGACGCACCAGAATCTTTTAGAGTAATAGTAGTATAGTGATTTCCTAAATGTGGATATTTGAATGTAATTGACGTTAGCCTATATATAATGTGTGTTGTTTAGTGTGTTGAGTAAACTAGCGTGTCGATTGGCTTGTAACCTGTGACATACATGCAGGGTTATGTGTTGTACAGGTTGCAGGTCATCTTACAGTCCAGCTATAAACATATACAGTGTGATAGGTAAATAATGAGTTAATGAATGAACACATTTCTTTGTCAGTCATACTGCAGAGGTTGGCATATTGAAAACAATTGGGCATTTTCTGGTGTATTTTTCAATGTAATTGTATACCATTATATGAAATAATTCACTAGTTAAGGAGTGGTTTGAGAAGCAATTTGAACCTTCAAATAGTCTTACTGTAATTTACAATGAACAATGGTTTTGATTGCATTTAAGGGACAACTGACCCAGTTGATTATTTTTGGAACTGGCACTGTTTCCTACCTATAGCATAGACTTATGCTGAAACCCGACCTCTAGCCAGGGTGTTTCCACAACAGCTAACGTCGTGGGGATGCTTTACATTTAGTACAATGTAATATATTAAGAATAATACCATATAAATAGCAACGTGAGCTCATGCTGTTTATTAGTGTGTTTTAGCGGTGCACCAAGATGTGCACAGCTAACCAACTAGAACCAGCACTGAACCAACCAGGTTTAATCACATCATTCTTAAAAAAGTAATTTAACTCCTCTTGTGTGTGTGTGTGTGTGAGAGAGAGAGAGAGAGAGAGAGAGAGAGAGAGAGAGAGAGAGAGAGAGAACAAACAATTACTGAGAACAATCACTGATAAATCCCGGAGATGTTCTATCACTGCTAATCACTGCTATTTTGGCAGTTAAAGGAGAGCCTATCACAAATTAAGGAGTGCCTTATACAGGAATCCAAGCACACATTGATCTAACTGTATCTGTGCCTGATGGCAAAACACTTCTTCCTGTTAGAACAATGTGACCTAGTCAGTATACCTTTCTCCTCCCTAGTCAACATTTCCCTTGTGAGTATCTACATTTTCCGAGAACATGTCTACTGATAAACTAATTTGCTTGTTGACAAGGCAATTGGGAGCTAGCGAATAAGATAAACAGGTGCGAACAGAGGGATGGGGTTTCAGTTGCTGAAACCCTCTGGGTGTTGAGCCTTCAGACGTGGTTGCCAAGAGGTATCATGTTATTGGTCCTGAAACATGCATTGATAATGGCAAGGGTATTGTGTGGCAGACAAAACAATGTGTGTGGATGACTAGTGAACAAAATGGCGGCTGATATTTCAATGCGCTAGAGACATCTTATATGGCTTGTGGAGTTTATGGCTGAGATACATTCTTATTTCAGTTATGTCAAGCCACTTGTCTAGTAAAATCAATTCATTTGAATATAAGCAGTATGCTATAACAGTTTATCGTTGGTGGAATGTTCGAGGGGTTCCTCATCATAAACATGACAACATTTTCATGACCTTATCGCTGGGAGTCCAACACCCAGACCACTAGACCATCCTGCCCCAATATTACAATACAATATTTATTATCTATTATATA
>JAODTR010094962.1:0-13658 GCA_025399935.1 Amblyopsis rosae | reverse complement strand
ACATACATATACATATACATATACATACATATATATATACATATATATACATACATATACATACATATATATATATATACACACATATACACACATACATACACACATATATATACACATACATACATACATACACACACATAACAGGTGAAATGACAATACAAGCAACCATTTAATCTGTTAAAAAACAAGTGTTTATTTAATATATACATTTACAACTCTAAAATAATCATTGCTATAGCAATATGTACAATTCTCTTTAGAGTATCTCTTCATTAAAAGATTATCCTCAGCCACACCCCTGTGCATTTACCTTGCTACATTACCATGGCCACAGAACAAAGCTATAGTTTAAGAAAAAAAGGTGGCTATAAACACATTTGATCAAATTAACTAGTAAGAGATTTGAAAAGCAATAAAACAGACATGTTTGATAAAAATAAAATACTTCATAGGAAAACTGTGTACCACTGATTTTCTACAGTCATAATGTGTTGTGTAGTGAAAAAAACTTTTTTTTTTTTTTCCTGACTGACCATTACGACCACCTAAAAAATACAAGCCACTGATGGCATGGGTAGACCTAATCATAATAAACATGAAACAAAATGCTATTCTGGTTTCCATGGGGAATAGGCTAAGGAAATTAAACTGTACCCACAGAATATTTGAATCCGTCAATGACATATGCAGTATGTAAATGATAATACCCTTGAAGTTAACTTTGGTTGTTAAGAACATGTAATGCACTTTTGCATGAACATTGCAAGGAAAATAGTGTCTCCGGTACTGCAGGAAATAAAGATGTATGAAATACAGTCATAAGTGTACTAGGTACTCATCATGCAAGTGTGCCTGAAACACTTTTAGATGCGAGGCTGTTGACACTTCATGCATAGATCCTTCTACCACGACATGCCACGGGAAGACGTCATTTGGCGAGCAGATTGTCATAGCTGCCAGCGGCCTCACCATACACAGCAACGTTATTCATTATCTAAAATGAATGATGGGGGGGGGGGGGGGGAGGCTGTTATAAGTCATCATATAAACAACATTCACATTTAATGGATACATGATAAATATAAACACAGGTATACAAAATCAAGCACTTCAGATTTCTCTACTATTTATGAAAGATGAGGTGATATCTTAGCCTTGTATAACGAGCCCCAAAATTAACTTGTCAGGGTCTGGGCACGCTACATTTAGAATCGTGTCCAGTTTTTGCATCCAAATTGGTGTGGTCATGTACATTTCACAACTACTGGAGCAGCCTTTAACCAAACGGCATTGCCTCTAGCGCCATTTCAAAACAACGCTTTACTTGACCTGAAACATCACTGCAAGCTAACCTTCACGTGAACAGGGTCTCAAGACAATACACAGTGAAAATGTAGCTGAGAGCAATAGTCAAGCAGCGCAGGCAAAAAATATCTACCATGTAAGGAAGAATGCTACAGACTAGAGAATCAGTGCGTAGTCTTGTGTTGTTTAATATGTTTAAAAAAAAAAAAAAATTTTTTTAATATACATATATATATATATATATATATATATACACACACACACACACACATATATACACACACACACACACACACACATATACACACATTATATATATATATATATATATATATTATACACATATATATACATACATACATATATATATGCTTTACATGGCCCATGGGTCAAATGAAATGGTTGACAACGAGGTGTATTTAAAGCCTCTCCTATTGGCCTTGATAGCCAAGTTTGTGTTAGAGGGCGCAGACAGTGTCTTCCAAATAGGTTTCACATCGACTTAGCCTTTACGTGACTGCATAAAGCCATAGGGGTGTGAGTAGAGCAAATAGGATTTGACAGATTAGTACAGAAATGCTTTCTGTGCTACCACACATATCTGCCAAGTGGATAATTGAGCGCTGAATTATCCTCATGCTGTTCAAAAAGGTGACAATAGGTACACAAACAGATAAACGGCTAAACAGATAGGATCAGATAGAGTTAACACAAACCCTCTTCGTATGCTCCATCAGCTATCACTAGATGCAGGATTTTGCGATACAGGTGCTGGTGCTCTGGACTCAACACGCTCAGTAGCGTTTTGGAGTCCAGCTCGGTATTCTCATCTTCATCCTCCTGGATAGCCTTTACCAGCAACATAAGAGTTAGGAGCTAGCTGGAGTTTAACTTAAATACCCTATGGTCAAAATCTGTTGGGTGAAATATTAGAATTTTTTCCCAGAGAACAATATTCCAAAAGCTATCTATTGGGGCATTAAACATTATCCTTTTTCGTGGAAAATTATGTATGAAAATACGCAATTATACCTTACAGTACACACATAAAACCACCATTAAAAAATATATATTAAAAAATGTATGTCTTATGAGATGATAAGACATACATACAGGACAGTTTTAACCAGGCTAACACTCTTAAAAGCACAGACGATACAAATCATCATACTTTAATCTTATTATAGGCTTCAATGAAGTTCTCAAAGCCCATCTGCTTCTCCAGGGAGAAGCGGAGTTCCTCCAGACGACTAAAGATGCTGTCCTGGTGTTCAAGCTCTCCACCGTGCTCCTCTCCACTGCCGTCTGCAATGACGCACAAACTATTATTAGAATAGCTTGTTAGCTTATTTCATTGGCTGGCAGAGGCCAGGTGCCTGCAATAGTCACTGACTTAACAGGACCACCATTAATGACATTGGGGTGGGGGGTGTTGTGAGATACTTGTTTCAGCACTGGCCTCACCCGAGTACCACTCCTCATTTATCTGGACATTACTGCTGTTGTGCTCGTCCCTGATGCCGTTGCTCATCACCTTCCCCGCTTCCTCGTCACCAGGGCTGCCGGTGGACTCTTCTTCTTCATCATCATCATCATCATCCTCCTCCTCCTCTTCGTCTTCATCCATAGCCACCTGGTTGCCATTGTCTTCTGGCTGGTCGCCTCTTGCTGGGTTTCCATTGAGGTCGCCAGGCTCCTCCTCTGGTGGGCTCCCGTTAAAGTCATCCTCCTCCTGGAGCAGTCTCTCCATGGAGGCCCTGAGCTCCTGCAGGTCTTCTTCATCCTCATATGCACTGGCAACACAACACGCGTGCACGCACACACACACACACACACACACACACACACACACACACACACACACACACACACACACACACACACACACACACACAGCTTAGCTGCATTCAAGAAATAGTTCAATCTAAACCACTCAGTTAAGACAGCATTACATTTTGAAACCTGCAATACTGAACACAGTACACGACTAACAGTGCAAACTGTATTGCCTGGGCATGTACACTTGAAGGTATACAGTAGCGCATGTCTGTATCTTACTCCTCAGTCTCTGAAGGGTCCTCATCTTTAGCAGCATCTTCGAGGTCCTCTATCTCTAGGTTGTTGTGGGCACCAGTGGTCTGACCGGATACAGCAGGGAGAGTGCCGAAGAGGCGACTGAGGTCGGGCAGAGAGCAGGTCCGCAACATCTGACAGGATGCACGTACATGAGTTAAAACCACGACATGTGATTTACTGCACAGCTACTGGAGAGTGAAATCTAGAATGTTGAGCGATGATTTTGAATCCTGGCATGTGATTTAAAATACTGACTTGTTATTTACAATGTAGAGTAATGATTTAAAATCCCAGCATGCATTTTAGAATGCAGACATCTCATCTAAAATGTTGGGGTATGATTTATAATCCTGCGAGATAACTGGCGTGTGTTAGGAAAATTCATTTTGAATCCCGGGATGTGATTTACAATGCTGGCATGCGATATCAAGGTTGCGGTGTGATTTACAATTCATCATCATGTCATGTAAATCACATGACCAGATTGTATCTAAATCAAATAACCGGATTCTAAAACCATACCCAAGTCTAAATAACACTGCATTGTGTCCCGGACTGAGGCTGAGAAATATGTAGAGTGATGAATGTTCTCTCACAGCAGGTCTATACCATGTGATTAATAGTGCCGACTCTGTTTCAGCCCCATCTCATTAATAAAGTGAGAAGAGTGAAGGCAGGCTGACCTAAAAATACCCACAAACCCCTACATTTCACAGCGCGCAAGGACGAGTGTGAATCCTCTCACCAGCTACGCTGCTGTAGGTGTGTGAGACTACACCACATACGTCGCTGTAACCTTCAATATTAACTAAGCCACTCTTACGGGGTTCAAACTAAAAACGACGGAGGCAACATCACATCAAGTAGTGTTAACTCCTACTAAATGCATAAGGAGGACCGGGATGTGTGTCTCTCTTGGTCCCCCCCCCCCCACAAACCACATTCACCTTGGGATTGTTGGCGTCGAACATGCCCGTGGAGAGGCCGATGAGCAGCGCGTTGCGCTGCTTTGAGCCGAGCGGCGAGGCGGAGCGCGAGCGGGAGGCCACGGAGGACGACGACTCCTCCGTGGACGACTGAGCCGACAGCGCTGCCAGGGCAGCGGTGCGCCGGTGAGCCGGAGAGCAGAGTTTATGGAAAAGAACCTCCTCCCGAAGAGCCGCTTCTCCTGCAAGGGAGGGGCGGGGTCAGGCAGGGTTAGCCTCCACTGACCTAAGACAACATCGATCAGCTCACCTGAGGATTCCGCTTGCTTCTCTGCACTCTGCTTGACCTCCTTAATCTCAGGTGGTCTCACAGTGTCCTCTGGTGGCCTAAAAGTGAAACACGCGTTGACCATGTTGATTTATGTTCTAGGCTTTAAGGCAGGGGTCACCAACCTTTTCAGAGGTGAAAAGTACTACAAGGGTACTGAGTCATATGAAGAGCTACTTGTTTGAAACATCCTGATGATGATGATGATGATAATAATAATAATAATAATAATAATAATAATAATAATAATAACAACAACAACGACGAGAAGCAGGTTAAGGGGGTGTTGTTTGATTCCATGTGAAATGTACGCTGTAAAGCCTTTTGAGACTGCAATGTGATTAAGGGCTATATAAATAAAATTGACTTGACATGATACTATTATTAATATATGTGACTGTCTGATCACATGACTGCTGGTAATGATTCCTCACAATGACAACACATATACATGTAACACCATTTCTGTTATTAAATCTCAATCTGTTTAAGGCGAACTGGATGCATTGATGGTGATGGATATTAGTAGGAGGGACTCACGATGGCTGGGGAGCCATCTGCTCCCACGCATGCTGGACTTCAGAGGGCAGGTGTGTGGGCTGCATGGGCGCGTATCCTAAAAACACCAACTCCAGGTCTGCCGGCTCTGGTTGGGGTTTAAATATTTACGGTCAGCTGAGACGGTGCGGAAGTGAAACTGGACACATCTGGCCAGTGTCTGCCTGTGCGATACGAACCAGGGATCTCGGTGACATCAGGTGGCTCGTTTGGTCTTTCCTCTACGTTGGCTGAAGATGTCAATTTATCTGCTGCAGTTGCAACTTCCTCCTGACCTTTGACCTCAGGGCACTGAATGGCAGCACTGGGGCCCGGCACAAAAGGAATGACATTTTCAGATGTCACACCTTCCGATCCTTCTGTCTGTTTAACCTCATCTGTGGAGTATACAAGAGTGTCATTACAGGATTAAATGACTAAAAACAAGATCAAAAACATATCCTAGGCTTCGGGATTATGTATTGTTCGCAGAAGAACAATAAACCACTGTAAATCCAACAGTAGATCATAAAGTGTATTTTAACGTAAACCCCTTTTCCCCAGAGACTGCAGACCTTTGAATCTCACTTTAAAATTTGTCAATTTGATTGGTCAGCTTCTCTATCACTTTTCAAATTTAAGTGGGGAGGGGGCATATTCTTGTCACTTTTTACACTCTTCTGAGGGGGTTAAAAGGGCCTTACAGCACCGCTCAACCCTACAATGTAGGGTTGAGCAATGTACAATGTTTATAGCATTTCACCTATAACTGGCATGTCTGCGGAGCTACGAGTTTAGCACGTAGCATGAACACTCACTGATGCTGGCATTCTCTAGCTGCCGTTCGAGTGGCTGAAGCTCCGCCTCATGAAGGACAGTTGGCACCTGGCAGTCTGGATTGTTCCCCCATGCCTTTGTAGAAGGGTCTTCCCACACCACTTGCATCTGAATCACCTCACCCACTGTGTGTTCTGAGAGACCCCCCCCCACACACACACACACACACACACACACACACTCTAGGGAATCAGTGGAGTCGTGGATGAATGACAACATCTGTTACAGGCACCATTAACAATCTTACATTGAGAGGACATTAGCAGCAGATACGTGTTGGTGGAATGCCTCTAGAAAAAGGAATTGCTGACATGTAATAGATGGAAAACTCATGTAATAGATGGAAAACTGTACTGGTTAGGCAATGGTAAATCACCACACGTCATCTAATTTACCATGAAAACACAAACACTAAAGCGTTATTACTACCAAGGAGAGGATTCAAGAGGTTACAGATTGGCCAGCATACCAGTCGTCCTGATCCAGCTCTCTTCTAGTGTGTGTTGAGCGACGGAGAGGACAAGTGGAAGTTTGGCCTCCCACTTTTTCCTGTCTCCGTCAGAACACGGTCTCTCTTCCAGACAAACAGAGGTACCTGAGGAGATGGTATTAAATCAGTAATAGCAACATCATTCCATTAACAAGTCTTGGTTTAGACATGTAGATTTTTGTAGCCCAACTCTACTTTGCCTGACTATTGCACTCAACTATATTGGTAGTTCAAATGGGTGGTAGAGCTTGATGAAGCGATACAAACAGTTTTGCAAATCAGATTGGCTAAAGGCTGTCCAATAGTTTCAAAATTAACCAGAGGTCTATGCCCAGTAGGTGGCAAGTGGCAACAACTGCTAACACTTCCCCATGGCGCATGTCCAAACCCTATCCGCAAAGTGAATTTTGGCTCTGGTTACACCAGGCTGGACCAACTCACCAGCGGTAGTGAATAAAGTCTCCTCTAAAGTTTGCTGTGCCAACGAAATGACAGGCGGCTCTGCAGCAACCCATTTCTTCCTTTCGCCTCCAGATGCAGGCTGCTGCTCTGTGACTGGCTGGTTCTGCTGAGGATCGGGACACGGCACCACCAGAATTCGAGCGCATTCCTCGACAGGCGGTTCGCAAGCCACCGGTGTCTCCCCATCTCCTCCAGAGACTGGCTGTTCGTTATGAGGCCCGGGACCCGGTACGTCTGTAGACAGAACGGCCTCCTCGACCGCTGAGGTCTGGGCCTTTAGGTTCTGGTTGAGTCTACGAAGAATCTCCTTTTTCTCACTCTACCACAAAGCAAGATCATATGTGTGCATCCTTTAAGAAGAGGACTGAGATACAAAACGTAAATGCTGACATGCTCTGTGCATAGTTTACAAAACACTGAAGACAGGAAATTGAGTTACTGTAGTAAAACACAATCCCTGAAATCATCAGCTGATTAACGAACCTGGATCACAGTGTCGGACTTTGGAGAGTCTTCTTTAAAAGGAGAATTCTGCCAAACAAATAAAGCAACACTATAACCAGGTAGCAGATAAACAGTGTGCTTAATTCACCCATTAAATTGCTCCACTTCTTAGTTTGAATAGACAGAGTATTATGCTTCGTTTTGCCTGTTCAACCACTTTGTAAACAGTAAATATAACTTTTTTCTTTTTTAAATACTGACCGTGCCAACATCTTTCAGGGCAGCAGTCATGGATATGGCTGGGACGGAGGGCTTTGCTGCTGGCAGAGCAGCAGGATCGTGCTGAGGAAGGAGAGTTGTCGTGGCTGATGATGCCGCACAGCTTGCTGCCACACCAGCCTTCACCACTCGGGCAGCAAGCTGCCAGGACACAATGACAAAAATAAATAAATAAATACAAATTAAACATTGCAAAAGCACAACTAAATGATGAAACACCACATATTTCCTTTGAATATTATGATTTATCCATCTGCAATATGTACACGATGGATGGATGGACTGCATTATTCACACAGTGCATTTTCCAACCTAGTGACCATTTACTGTTGAATCCTGTGGAACGTATGACTCCAAGCAGAAGAGGAAAAACATACATGCTCCTCCCAAACTCTCTTCTCCCTCTCGTGGGCTTCTCTTCTCTTGCGCTCCAGCTGCTCTTTCAGCACGGCAGCGCGAGCATTTGCTTGGGCCTGGCGAAACAGTAAGAGTTGAGTCACGTGCGCGATCACACGTACCCTCGTGCAAACAGTGAACATGTAGCGGGCCGGGTTTTAACCCCAGGGGCGCGCTCACTTTTACAGCTTCAATCTTCTTTCTCCTGAGTTCTGCCTCGGCAGTAGACTCCTGGCTGTCAGATCCATCACTATCATACTGAAACAACAAATACATTTTAATAATGAACTTACACACAAGCACATTCTTGTACTAAGTTTGTGGCGAGTTTGAGGAGAATTGTACCTTTTCTCCTCTGAGCCGAGCTTTGATCTGCTGACGCTCATTAAAGTTCTGCAACCTGATCTGTCTCAGCCTCACCAGGTATTCCTGAAAAAGGCCACACACACAAAAAAATATGCACATGTTGACTTAGTCGCTTACACACATCGAGAAAGACCCAAATAAAATGAAAGAGAAGTATAGACATACAGATATAGGTAATGAGCATGTAAAACATGTTAATAACAAAATATAATACAAAACATGTTTTTCCTTCACACAAACAATTTAAAGCCAGGACAGACGTGCAGTATTTAAAATCGACAAATGACCAAAATACCATGAACAAAACAACAATTCATTAATAAACAGCAAATAAATCACAATTTCACTAGCCTTCTTACATGCGAATATGAACACTCTCTCTCTTAGACACACACGCACAGCAACAGGCGGGGAATGAGCAGGGAGTGGCTTGTGCAGGAGGGTCACGTTATGGCTCTGGTCTGAGCGAAGCATGGCTGTGCAGGGTCAAATGAAGGGCATGCCACACCAGGTGTTTTATGGGTAAGGATCAGGTGGAGGTGTAAGGCTAGACGTTCAGGCCCGGGCTCCTACCTCCTCCTCCTTGTTGGCTTTAGGTCTCCTGCATCGAATGGAACCTGCCCGGCTCCCATAGACAGCTGCCATGTTTTGACGGGCACCCTGTTTACCGTTCAATTCAACCACAATTTAGAAGGATGCGGCCCTCGCGTCTTTACTGCCAACTGTGAGGTCGTTATCCGGGCTACAGTGTTGAGCTAATTAAAGTGGTTGTGGTTCAGCTGTGTGACTTTGTATCTCTTTCAGACAAATCCATTCCAACTCTGCAAGGGTACTGAAAGCTATTTCCATGAGACATCACCAGCCATAACAGAAATACCATAATAGTACTTACCAGCTGTCCTTCAGCACGAACTTTATTCAGCATGGCCTCTTTTTTACGCTGCAGAAACTCTTCAACCTGATAGGCCCGTTCACCCGCCATCTGACCACGGTGTCTGAAACACGATTTAGTAACCATGACTACTAATATGCACACCACAAGGTATGCCGTGCCGGCAAAGATTTTGGAAAGTCGCATCACGGTAACAGATCACGGACCTGCTGTGGTGTGCTTGTTTGGAGACCAACTGTAGCCTCTGCAGCTCCATCTTGACTGCAGCAGGGTTGGGGAGATGGGCGTGGCCATTGGGAAACACAGGGCCAGCAGCAGCAAGGACACCCCTTATACACAAGGTGGAACCACAGACACCAGTCTTTATTCCCTTCCTTCTGATCATTCTGATCAAGTGCACTAGTCTAGTGGAGCTAGACATTCAGAATTGGAATGTGGATAACCAAACACTCTTCCTAATAAATCCTTTGTGCACATTTTTTTACTACGGCATGCAATTTCAAAGTAAAGTAAAAAAATAGGCAAGCCTAGTTCAGCCGGCCGTGGGCATGAGCCAACACCATAGGCCAATACTATACCTGAAACTCTCTACTGTAATCTCTAGAATGTAGCGTATTCACTTTTTAACAAGGTCGGTCAGTCAGTTAGCGGCATTAGTTCATATTGGCCCGCTACACGCGTGTCGGCAAAAATAAGCACAATAAAAATAGAATTCTAAGGCCTGATCCTACCGAATGAGACAATCTCCTCCTGCTGAAGACTCCCTGCTGACCTCTTTGGGTGGTGGCTTAGCCATCTGGTCCAAAAGAGCATGGTAGTGTTCATACAAGACCTTGCTGGGGCCTGGCGACGGAATAGGCCCATGAGCAGGACAAAGGGCAGGCCCAGGGCCGGGACCAGCTGCTCTATTCCCACCACCTCCAAAACACTGCAGAGAGAAGTAGGGATGGCACGATATAGTTTTTTCAGTCCCGAGACTGACACTTTTGGTATCGGCCGATAACGAGTACCGATCCGATTCCAGCGTTATGGTAAATGGTAAATGGACTGCATTTATATAGCGCTTTTCTAACCTCACAGTAGACCTACGTGTGATAATTAATTTAATTGGATTAGCCCCATGGATCGGTTACAACTGTACAATCGTCACAGATACCGATCCAGCTGTTTAAGTCAGTATCGCACTGATTTCCGATCCCAGTATAGTATCGATGCTATCCCTAGAGAGAAGACACCAGCCTGCCATGAGCTCAAGGCCAAACTAGCTTGACCTAGAGGACACTTTGTAGAGCGCAGGCCATTTGACCATGATAATGTATATGGAATATTTAACTATTTGGAGAAATCCAGCCAATATAATCAAACAGACAAACTGAAATCAAAACATTACCTTTGGTAGAGGTAATAGAAATGAGCTGCATCCGTTTGGATGGAATCATTATATATTTAACATCAGAGTTTTTCTCTGCAGGCGATACCTTTCTTTCTGGGCTGCTTCCTCCACTTGAACTCAGGACATGTTTCCAGCCCTGCTCTCGTGCTTGGTTTATAACATTGATCTAGAGATCAATGTTGAAAAGAACCATGTCACTGAAACATTTCTATGAGTAAATAAACTCATAAGCAACTCGTACTGCACTTCTTACCTTATCTTTCTCATGTCTCTTAATTTGCCCAACTTTCATCAGCAGCATCTGAAGGTGGGAAGGAGAACGTAAGCGGAACAACTGGTATCCACGCGCATTGAGTTTAAACAGGCAAACGTTGCTAACACGCTACCTGCCCCTTTTGTTTCCTTTCTTTCTCTAGCAGCTCCATCCTCTTCTTCCTGAGGCCATCCTGCCAGTTCAGAGAAAACAACAACCCAAAAATGGAAGGTCAAACTCTGTAAAACAACAACACTTTGAAGCCAGGAATACTGGGCAGGTAAAGGACAGAGAAACACAGAAGTCCCTGGGTAGACAAACAACGGATGCTAAAAACAGGCAGGATGCTTCCCACAGGTTGGAAGATTTAAAGTGGGCACGGGTGCAATCACACAGGCCATAGTGATGAGTAAAAACAGAAGATGGAACAGGCCCATCAGGTGTGCGAGTAAAACGGGGAGAGAAAGAGAACATGGGGAAGGGGGACCATTTGTTAGGGGTACAGGTTGACTGAGGCTCTCAGATGTACCTCATATTTCCCCCTCTCTTCCTCCACTCGACTCACTCTTCTCTGGGCCATTACTGCGGGCTAAGCAACATTGGGGTTCAGAGTTTGTACACAAACAATGGCACAACACACACACACACACACACACACAAGAGAGGCCTCTAACAAGCAAGACTTTATTGTTGATTTTGATTGATGATTTCCCATCCCAATACCCATAGTAGGAAATCTATGGTCTAAGGAAACCCATGATGGATGTGGATGTTGTTTTGTTTAACTACAAAAAGTGCCTTACTGATCTATGTTTTGCTGCTGGTTTTCTCTCTGGAGGCCTCTTTGCTGCCTCTGAGACCTTCTTGACAGTTAAAGGCACTCCGTATTTGGCAGCTGGTTTGGTAATCTTCTGGGCTGGGGTAAGCAGTATGGAAGGGGCAGGATGCTTGGCTGCTAACACATGTTAGATAAACATGTAGAATTCAAGTGCTATGTTTTTTTATACATTATAAAAAGGCAATGATAATGCATGTGGTGTGTCAGAAATGTGATTGACCAAACAGGTGCAAACAATACCGCACAAGGTTAAACATAATCCTGTGTCATGTCAGGGTAGAATTAGCATAAAAAGACATGTCTGATATTGCTGCCAGGGCATAAAAATAATATACTATAGCATAAATGTAGAAACCATGTAGAAATGTGGCATGTGTGTCTACTATAGCTATTGCAGCCTTTATGTTAGTGGCAATGGTTACCTGGTGGTCCCTGGACTACACCCAGTTTAGGCTGCTTGTGAAGAAAGGTTTGGCTGAATTCCTGAGCAATGATCTGTAAGAAGGGAAGAGAATGGCGAGTTTGCTGTAGCAGCATGACTACTGTACTGTGAATTGCAAACCGTGTCAATATCTGCTTTGTGAGCTACCTGCGGTGAGAGAAATCTCGTTATCCTGCGAAAGAGGAAAGGTTTGTCCAGTACAGAGCTGATAGAAGGTCGCTCACGGGGATTACGTTTGAACAGCTGACTCAAGAGAGAGCGCAGGTCTTGAGAGTAGTGAGCGGAAACGCCAGGGTATGAGCCACGAATGATCTTCAGGACCAGGTTCTTTATGTTGTCAGCCTCAAACTGAAGAAGATAATAGCATATCGTTTCATCAAATCATTAAGTAGTATGTAATCACCAGGAAGTGAAGCAGACTACCATGAAACACATATGGATATTATGAACCAGGAATACAAATAAGTTATGTGATACACAACAGTGTTTCCATGCATTATAGATAAAGATACCTCAAAGCAAGTAATAATTTAGAGATGCACAGAAATATACTCAATATACTGTATGTTACCTAGCAAACTACGTATTAACAGCATACTTACTGCATGCTTTAGAGTGCACATTTCATACAGGACACACCCCAGTGCCCAAATATCACTGCAGGGGGAAAAGAGGAATTAAAGATTCAGAGGAGAGACTATACAAACAAACTGGGATGGTTCACAAAAACACACACAGCTACGTATCAGCAGTTATTAGCAACCTTACCTTTTATATATTCATGTTTTACTAAATTGAAATAAAGATTTGCTGCTCTTAAGAATCAAGACTAGCGCATGAAGCCATTCCCTGCAGGTCAATTGAAAGCAATGTAACTAAAGGTGGATTAGATTGCATATATTTTTTAAATGGTTGAGGAGGGAATCAATACTAGCTTCCGGTATTGTGTGAACTAGCTTGTGCAAGTCCACTCAATCAAGAGGAGATGCAATACCCTTACATGGTCCTAACAGAAACCACACTATCACATTCACTGAACTTGATGCTAAATCCATCAATATTGGAATCCAAGTAACCCAGCAAACCCACTAAACACAGATTAGCAGCCGAGTACCTTTTGTTGTTGTATGGCTTGTTTTCACAAATCTCAGGTGATAGGTAATAGGGTGTTCCTATGCATGTTCTTGCCAACTCGACGGTGCTGAAAATGTTGTAAAAACATCACATTAATATGAATGTTATAAATTATAATCTGGGAAAAAGGGTCACTTTGCTCTTTAAATGAAATCTTATAATAGATCTTATTAAATCTATTATACCTCTCCGGGAACCATCACCTTATCGTGGTGGAGAGGTTTGGGTGCCCCCATGAACCTGAGGGCTGTGTTGTC
>JAODTR010094951.1:0-13659 GCA_025399935.1 Amblyopsis rosae | reverse complement strand
CACACACACACACACACACACACACACACACACACACGCACACACACACACACACACACGCACACACACACACACACATACACAAACTCATTCACACTCAGAAAGGTTCATTCACTCCAGATCCTTTTTAGCAGCACTAGGCAATTCATCGCAACATCAACAGCACCATTAGAGCCTCAAAGTCTGTCAACACAATGGTTCGGCATGATCTAAACTACAGTACGAATAACTGAAAGACTGTTTTGCAAGGGATTCAGTGGGAAATCAATGACAAATAAAATAAAATGAGACAATGAAGAGATAAATGTTTTGGGTCTGATTCAGTTTTTGCTAACTTGATGTAAATCAAATTAATGTTGATGGTTGAATGATGATTCAAACGACGGATTGAGACGTTATTTATTTATTTCCCATCTGTGTTTATTTAAGATAATCCTTAAACAGCACACAAATACACACACGCATACAAACAATATGTGCATGTCATATTTTATGCTAGCACAGGACAAACTGATTTAAATCATAATTGTGTGTTGTCTACTTTATATACACACTGCACACGAGCTGTTTGCTGTTTCTGCTGCCCCTGTGCATTCCCTATGAACAGTAAACTACTAAACCCAAGTTCTAAGCCCAGTTATTCTATAACCCTTACATAAAATATATAAATATAAAATATAAAAATAATAGGTGCAAAAGGTATTTCCCTTATCCTTTTTGTTTCAATGTCAGATTACCATTAGCAAAATAAAGGGTATATGAATGGTTAAAGGAATATAAAGATACATAATATGATACTGAAATGGTTAAAGGAATCAGGTGAAAGAAATATAAGATCAATTAAAACCTTATCCTTTGTGTTGCTGTCAGAATGTTAGCACCATGAGTATGGCGCCAGGGTTTGGCAGGTTATTTTCCAAATGTAATCTGTTACAGTTTTTAGTTACCAGACTGAAATTATAATCAGTAATGTAATTTTTGGATGCCCTAAATTTAGTAACATAATCTGATTACTTTCCATTATTTTTAGATTACTTCGCATCTAAACATTGTTCTTTGATGTCATCCAAAGCAATTTACTACTTTGGCAATGCCAAATATTTCTATTTTACGTGACCGTTTATGTTGCTTATGGAATCAGATTAAAGTAGGACTTCGTTTCAATTATTGATTGACGTTAACTAAAAGTTAATGCCAATTGTTTTATGCGTTTATTTTCTTCTGCAAACATTTTGTTTAAATATGAAAATAGTCCTAGAAGTAATCATTAAATTTGTTTAAAACACCTGTAATCTGATTACACTATTTTAGATGGTAACTGCAATGGATTCCAGTTACTGTTTAACTGATTACATGTAATCAGTTACTTCCCAACCCTGTATAGCACCATGCTAATCTGGTGGCTGTACTGTACTTCCCTGCTTGATGTCAAAAACTGTTAATAAAGATGACGGCATGTGATGGGCAATCAAGAGGTTTAGTCAAGGGGCTTGATTGACCGATTCATACAAACACTCAAATGCAGATGCAACACACACCAACCCCTTTATGGGGGTCAGGACCCCTTAGGGGTGGCAATAAGATTTCTAGGTCAAGATTGCACACAATTCAGAGAAAGATGTGTTAGGTTTATTATGATCTATTATTCATATGCATTACTTTTATGTGAATTTTTCCATAATGTTGGATCGCTTATAGTGGACAGTATATGGGGTTGGGAAGTATACATGTATTTAGTTTTAAAAAACTGTTACTGTAATCTATTACAGGTATCAGCTAAAAAAGTGGAATCAGATTTCAGGTATTTAAAAAAACAATTTATGATTACTTCTAGGGCTACTTTCAAATTTAAAAGGGAAGTTTGCAGAAGATAAATGTATAAAACAATTGTCTGTTCTCTTATTAAACTTTTCATTAATGTAGCGTTAATCAACAATTGAAATAAAGTCTTATTCTGTTCCCTGAGCAACACAGTCACAAAAAAAGAAAGATATAGCGTGCCAACGCAGAAAAATTCTTTGGATGGCATTTCAAAGAACCATGTTTAGGCATGAAGTAATCTAAAAGCAATGGCAAGTAACCAGATTATGTTACTAAATAATCCAAAAATGATGTTGTTGATTATTATTCTGGTAACTAGTAACTGTAATGGATTACATATACAAAGTAACCTACCCAACCTCACAGTATATATTATGATAATTCCTTTTGTGTTTATTGTGGAGGAGGAAGGGGGGGGAGGCACACAGATTAAAATGTTTACAATGTCACTGGGCTACACAGTGAAGGACGAACCCAAGCGAAGGTCAGATTCCAGTAAAAGGTTGTGAGAGGGAGGAGAGCGGCACTGCTGGGCGTGCCAGCTCATATGACGGTGTGCAAATCAGTATACTCTTCCCTCAGGCTCCAGCACTAGTAGACGGAGCAGAGCAGAGTGCTGGGGAGGGCTGCAGGGCTGGCTGACAAGGCCTGATAAGGAAACCCAACAACACAACAAGAAGCTCCTCTTCCCGCCACCATGATGCAGGCCTGTGTTGTCATGGGAACCACGACTGCACCACCACTGTAGATTTCCTGGTTGGTGTCCCTGTGACGACTGGGTCGTTATCAGGCTTCTAACGACCCAGTCATTAGAATCAGGTGTGTTGGAGCAGGGAGACTTGTAAAACATGCAGGGCAGCGGCCCTCCAGGACTGGAATTGTATAGCCCGGCTTTACACAAAAGGCACCAGCTCTGGGTCAACTCAGACCAACTGTGCAGCCAATCCCATATTCTGCTAATCTGTTTGGATACAGGAGACATTTTAAACGAATGAGTGAGAGCTCAGGCTTTTTGTCAAAGGAAATGTTACAAATAAAAAATGTTTAACCACTTTTCCCCAAATATCAGAACCATACAACTCTAGACACAACCAATAAAATGGTAACCACTTGTAACCCAGGCTGTTCTATGTTTAAAAAGAGATACCAGTAAGTTCATTGCATAGTGGTTTGTTAAATCATTAATATTGTAGTACAAAATATGTGATAGTAGAGCAAATATTACTAAACAGAGACATTGGAATCATTGGATAAAATCGACAATCTTTTTATGAAATACAATAAATCACAAATTAGAATCAAAGCAAAATAATTACCTACAAAAAAGAAAATAAATTACGGCAGTACAGTAAACCATATCAAATAGATTAATGCCAAAATCTGCAGTTTATATACACACGGAATATTCAACTTGAATGAATATTGTATTGTACACAGTATTGTATGTATTGTATGCATTTGTTATTGAAATTGTACCATATGCTACCCGAATGTCAGCCGTCCATCACAGCATCCCACATTTCTGGCCAATCAGAGCGGGTCGCACACAACCTTATATAATGTGGAGTTATTGTCTCCCTCTACGACCGGCCAATGCCATATCTGTCACCCTGATACCCACCTTCATCTCCTCTGTGTGACACACAGTAAATATCACACGCGCACACACACACATGCGCACGCGTGCGCACGCACACGCACACAGAGAGAGAAGGAACAGTAAATATGCATTTTGTCAATAGCTGTCTGCCGTGGCGAGAGGCTCATACTGGTTTTGCTGATGCGGTTGCTTCTGGTATCACTGCTTCACTTTGCAAAGAGAAAGTCTGTGTGAGATAGATCTTCTACTGTGTGTGTGTGTGTGTGTGTGTGTGTGTGTGTGTGTGTGTGTGTCTTCCAAGTACGCAACTTCTGTGTTTTCCAGTTGCATGTGGATTTTGTCTCGCTGCAGGTGATATATGATTGACAGGTAGATGTTGGACTGTATACAGTACTCACCACATGCACACATTCACACTAAGAGATGACCATTTTACGAGAGTAAAAGTGCATTAGCAATGTCCTGCACATTTCCACCTTTCCTGATCCCCCATATGTGCATGTGCACGCACACACACGCACACACACGCACATACAATATCCATTAACAGCATCTAATAGTGCATTTGGCCTGAACCTTATATCCACTGACCAGAGCGGAAGCTTACAGTAAAAGGATTAGAGGATTGTACGTGTGTGTGTACGCGCACGTGTGCGTGCAAGCACGCACGCACACACACACACACACACACACACAAGATAACTAATCAACAGCCAAAATGTTATTAAATAGAATAATTGAAATTGAAAATGCAACCTTAATGCATAACTGAATTTGTATTGAAATTAAACTTTTTGGGTTAGAAATTCCTCAAAGAGTAACTGTGTGTAAGACAAACACACATCTGCACACGCGGTTGTGGTATTCCACACACAAATACACACAATGGGAACTACAAATACCTGAGACTTACCATATTAAAATGCATTTTTCGGTCACATGGACTAAACACTGTTTTGCTGCACAGCCACGTTTGAAGGGAAGAAAATGCCTATGTCCTAATCATGAACCACACCTGCACATTTTGCTGACACACCTGTGCCAATGTTCCTATCATTGAAGCCAACGCAATGCTTTGTATGATGTGCCTTCATTCCCTCCTAAACTCTGCAGCCTGTTAGCTCAGTATTCTGGCCATCACACACACAGAATGTGACTGTTGCCCTTCCATCCCTGAAATCCATTGCTCCCTAACCCCTATATAGCAGTCAGATCAGGTAATGTTCCAGGACAAAAGGTCAGAGGGAGATGTGGATGTGTGTTCAGATGGGATACATAAAACCAAAGTTGAATGCAACCTGATTCTCAAATCAAGTCAAATGGATTTGCATAGCAGCCAATAATTTCAGCCTCATCTGCAGGAAGAGATTAAGGGTTTACCATTTTGTGCGCTGCATGGGTGAAACTACCTGTAGAGCTTGTCAGGGTTGACAGCTGTAATGCTTTGCATAGGCCTGGGTTTATGAGCCTGTTGATTCCTCAAGGACTGGTTTCCAACTG
Organism: Amblyopsis rosae; assembly: GCA_025399935.1. Taxonomy (NCBI): domain Eukaryota; kingdom Metazoa; phylum Chordata; class Actinopteri; order Percopsiformes; family Amblyopsidae; genus Amblyopsis; species Amblyopsis rosae. The sequence continues at coordinate 8,738 of JAODTR010094951.1, read as the reverse complement.
GGGTGGATTCATTACCTACAGCTCTTCATTCTCCACTACTTGCTTGCATTGAAAAGCCTTATAGAGAGCATATTGTGCTACCTACAGTACATACATTTAGGTATTCATGCGCTATGATTTAAGCAAAAGCACTGGTTTAATACTGATAGAAAAAGACCCACAGTCACTAATAAGATATATTGTGTCCGAGTTTCTGAAAGAGAAAGTATGAATTGACTTTAAAAGACCACAGTGTGTTTATTGCTTTTTATATGACATAATAAATAGGTGCCATGTTTTTTTTAGATGTTATATGGTTTAACAATGTACAGTAGTTCAGTCTGTGTCCTTTGATAGAGTAACAATAAATAAGGCATTTACAAAGTTAGGCCAAACAACAGTTGTTTGGACATAGTTGATGGTGGAATTACACAAACATAAAATACTTTGGGTGTGTGGATGACATGCATTTGTGATACATCTATTAATAATAAATGTGGTGTGCTGTTAAAAAGAATAACTGTTTGTTGTGTCTGACGTCATACACTAAAAAGCTACACTCCCCAGTTTGTGTCTGAAATGACATTGTGGTGGAAGTCCGAGGTGTGCGTTCAGAATTCAGACGAACGAACGTTTGCGAAAATTTTGGAACAGTTTTCCGTTTGTGTTGAGTTTGCCGCGAACATAAGCAGACGGTCTGAGGTAGTTCCCGGCGAGCCTACATTGGCGCTGGACAAACGGTGATCATTTTGGAATGTTTACACAAAACGCTCAAATGTTATGTTCAAGGCAAACGCGCTCACCAAGAATGTTCGCCACAAACGTAGTTGTTTTAGTTTGAAACTCAGGAAGAACACGCCCCTCGTCCACACCTGTATGGTTCACAGTCTTCTATACTCCTTCACCACACCACCCACAGACTTATCTCTGCTATATCCCTCCCCTTACAGCTGTGTTCTCAAACATAAACAACAAGCCGGAGAGGAAACGCGCCGCTCTGGGGAAGCAATAACTCAGTTATAGAAGGAGTGAACTTTTAAAGTACTGTGAGCGAGCGAAAGAGAGAGAGAGAGAGAGAGATAGAGAGCGAGAGAGGGGGGGGGGGGTAAAGACACCAAAATAAAACAATGCATAATTCTGCCTGCTTGAGCGGAGAGGTGTACTTGATGTAAAAATGCTATCAACCAGAATGAGTGAGAGTAGAGCAAGACACAAGGAGATGGTCCAGTAATACTTTTATGAAGAAATTACTGCATAAGACTGTAAGTGCCCCTGCTTGCAAAGTGTTCAGAGTTCAGAGGCGGGAAACGTTCCAATAAAATGTGTTGTTTATGGTTCTGTGATTCAGAGCAATGTCTCGTGAAGCCTTCTTAGGGCAGACCTCAGACGTTGTATTGCTTTGGCACATGGCTCTTATGGTTAATGAGTCAGCAGCTGTTTGATGATTACGGGCTTTCCTTTACGACGTCTCAGGGGCTCTCAGAAATCACGATGCCTAATGACAGAAAACACAAGGTAAGAGAATGCTTACTGTGCTATATTGTTAAATGTTCTGTATGTATTCATTATTTGTAAGTTAATGGGCCGCATGGTCCTGTAACTGCTGGGGTAGATGTGATAACGTTAACCCTAACTGCTAAACACGATGTTCTCATGTGGCACGGGTACGTCTTTATGTTGCTTGTACAACTAGCATAGTTTACGTTCGTAAGCATAGGTTTACGTTTGTCTGGTCAGTGAGCGCCCGGAAGTGGCGTTGAGCTATCGCTTAGTAAGACAAAACAAGCATTTATTTTTTTCTATGTGGTCCAAATAAGTGTCAATGTATGCTTCTTGGCAATGCCTGGGAGCTCAACATAACATGAATATTTACTAAATAGCATAATTCAGCATAATAAATAAAAAGAGACTTTGCAAAACCCATGTGAATAGCTTACATGTGAAACATTTTCACCACTGTTTAACGTTTGGTTGCTAGGCCACCGCCGTTAGTTGTCACCGAGTTGTCACCGAGTTCTCAAGCCGCTGCCGGATATGACGTCACGCCGACCAGACGAGTGTGAGTCAATCTAGGCAATCTCAATCTGTGTATGTGTGTGTGTGTTTGTGTGGGCGTGTGCGTGCATCACATACGTCAGATGTGGGCGTGTTATAGCTCTGGAACAGCGGCTGCATGAAGAGTCCCAGTGTTCCCACTACGCACACCAGAATGAAGATCCATAGAAACAGACGGTCGATTACCATGGCGACGTACTTCCAGTCCTCTATGATCTGTCATCAGGAGAAAGGACAAGTCAGTATTTCACATTGTGCTGAGCTAAAACAACAACACACCTGTTTACAGCCTGGGACAATGTCTAAACATTACAACAGTTTCAATATTCATTTGTTTTTGGGAATATGTCCAACATTTTATATGAAAATGTGTCATTTTAATAATAATGTATTAAAGCAAATGTTTTGTTATTAATAAATGTTAATAATAACATTTTAAAAATGTATCCCAGGCGTCCATAAATAAAATGACTTCTGTTCTGCAGATGAGCGGTTTCTAATGCGTAAGCATAACGGTGAACTGGCAGCCGTCATTACCAATTCATCCAATCTCTGTACATCCGCACCTCTGAACCTCTGTGCGATGTGTGTGTGTGTGTGTGCGTGTGTGTGTGCTCGTGTGCATTCGTTTATTTGTAATTTGTTCGCATGCACTTTTCATGTGCATGACCTAAGGTCAGGCGGTGATCGTGATTGGCTGACGGTCACGACGATGTTGAGCCAGCATCATGATGCACTGGTAGGAAAACGCCTAGAGCACCAGGTCACACACTATAACTCCAGTGTCTGTGCACCTTGATGGGCGCTGGCTGGCGATCAGCCAGTCAGTCTAAATGTAGCTCGTCACACCCCATCATATTCACATGGACGTGACATGGCACTAGCTTCAAGATGTCCACATGACAGCCACTGACTTCTCTGATCTAGCTCCATACGTGCCTGGGACAACAGCTGGCTAGTCCTCCTGGTAGCCTGCCCTACACTACACGGCCAAGCTTTACAAAATGGCTCTGTAAATAGAAATATAATCACAGTGGTACAGACCCCTCCCCCCCAACACCTTCCCTTTATATACCGTACCGCCAATATGCTAATTTGATACACTAGCATGACTGTGATTCTGTGAAGGCCTACGTGACAAAACTGAATCGATGATTAATCTCTAAAGACACATTTGCATATGAAAGCAGAAGCTGTAAGCAATGGCACGAGCACTTTTGTTTCCATTTGGAATCCGTTTGTAGTACAAGTGGTATTGATCGACCACATTAGAGCAGGCATTGCATGTTAAAAGTCCACGTGGTGAGCAAAAGGGGCAGATTGCATTTTCCGGAAATGCAGAAAAACCAACACTCGTCATATGAAGATTAGTTTTTTTTTTTCTAAAAAATTATCTGCGTTCAGATGTATTTGTTCACTAAGAGCTTCTCCACACTAATCATCTCACCCCCTCATCATCGTCCTCCGTCTTCATGTGCTCTGCGATGTACTTCACTCCATCCGTGGCCTCCTCCAGGTCTGCATGCCACAGGAGCGCCGTGTGCCGATGGAACTCTGGTATCCCCCTGCCGCCGTCCGGAATGTCGCCTAACCTCCAGCCGAACCTCCAGGCCGAGTCCGTGCGGAAGGGGTCCGTGTGAGTCGGGATGCTGCCCAGTTTCATGCCAAAACACGGCGTCTTCTCCGCGCCGCTGGTGCGCTTGGCATACTTTTGCCGGAGATTCTCGCAGATGTTGGAGGAGCCCGGTCGCCTCATCAGCAGGACGGCGGGAAGACGCACCAGGAAGAGGCGCTTGACCCAGCCGGGCATGTGGTACGTGGAGGGGGAGCGGTGATGCACGTTGAGGACACACACGCTGGTGACGATGGAGAAGGTAACCAGCACCATGGTGAACATCAGGTATTTACCTGGGAGAGGAGGCAGCGACAGTGGGCGTCAACACAACGTCCTAACGGTACGTTGTCACGGGAATGTTGTGATAAAAATCAATTGACCTGTCCCAAGCCCTGACCCTTTCATTTACCCTACCTAGTTACTGTAACTACCTATTAACTACTACCTAGTTACTGTAACTAGGTAGGACGAAACAGCATAGAGCGCCATTACAGAAAAGCTGTTATTGGAGGACATGCAAAAAGGGGCGGGGCTTGTGTAGGTCAAATGTATCTAGGCATCTTGCTCTAGGATGCTTACAGGGATTGAACCCATGACCTTCTGGCTGGGAGTCCCACCCAAACCACTATCGGTTATGCTGCCCACTGTATAATAAAAGTCAACGGTCACTGCAAACTTAAAAATCTTTCACAGCAATGATAGCATTCTGGGGTATGCCCTATAGACCTGTGTTTGACTCAAGAATACATATATAGAGATTGAATATGTATAAAGCAACCCAATACGGTGGTAGCATGTCAGCTTATTATAAAGACTGTTTTCCTAGCCAACACTTGAGTGGAATGAAAACAAGTCGGCTCCTTATTTTATGCCTGTATCACCTGCTCACCACCAGCCCCATGGAGATAGAACACTGACCTATAAGTGGCACTGCCAGGGATGTGGGGGGGACGATCTTGGAAATCAGCAGGAGGAACACAGTTAGCGCCAGCAGCACAGAGATACACAGCGTCATCTTCTCGCCACAGTCAGACGGCAGGTAGAAGACCAGGATGGCCAGAGAGGTGATGAGCACGCAGGGGATGATGAGGTTGATGGTGTAGAACAGCGGCTTCCTCTTGATGACAAAGTCGTAGGTGATGTCCAGGTAGGTGGCGTCCCTTGGGTCTTCGTTCCGGCGCGCCGGGAGTGAGACGATGTCCCACTCGCCGCTGGGCGTGAAGTCGTCTCGGCTGGCGAAGTCGCTGATGAGCATCAGGTTCACCTCGGTGTGGTCGTACGTCCAGGAGCGGAACTTGAGCGTGCAGTTCTGCTGGTCGAAAGGAAAGTTCTTCACCTCGATGGCGCAAGCGGATTTGTATATGGCGGGGGGCAGCCAGAAAATGTCCCCCGTGTTGGACACCACCACGTTGCAGTAGAAAGACACCTCATACACGCCATCCGCACTGTGAGCAGTTAAACACACACAAACACACATGAACTCACACAGTCACACAGCAAAGGTGCAGTAAGTGAATGAGAATGATGTTTGAACTCAACATCAAAGCAAACACACTGTACCTCTCCCTTCACTGCCATGAGACCCGTTAGAAGTAATTTACCATGTCATACAATGGTCATACAATGGTCATACAATGGTCAGACCATAAAACTGATGGCTATGGGGGACTATGTTCATGTTTTAATTATGGCTGTGCCAATCACAATTTCTATGTCAGCTCCTAACAATCGCAAAAAAATAGATACAAAATATTATTTGGCAAGTAAACTCGTATTGTCTTGTGTTCTGAATGCGCTTGCGTGCATACAGTGTCACTGGCGTTGTCACAGTTAATTATTTTCACTGTTTCATTGTTTTTTAAGTGCAGTAACTGCAATTAATGCAATTAATAATCGTGTTAAATAATCGTGATTTCAACATTGACCAATATAATCGTGATTATGATGTTTTTCCATAATAGAGAAGCCCTAGTTTGAACGGTCTCTTGAGTGTGAGTCTCACTTCGTATACTATTAAGTGAGTATGAGCTGCACCAAGGTTACAACGCCATTCTTATTCAAAATGCATTTAGCAAACATTCCCAGCTCGTTGTCTCTGCACACTCTCTCTTCCTTATTAGCATCCGCATTTAAATCAGACATGTTCAAGTCAGTTAACCCTGAGGGTGGTCTCAGACTCCCTTTTGTCAACTCAACCGTTAATAACTAGATAAACACTGCAGCTCTGCTGTGATAGGCCGAGGTAATCCATCCAACCTCGGCAGCAAACAAGCTTCAAGAACAATTTCAAAAGAGACAAGAACATGTCACATGTGGTGGACATGTCAAAAGAAATCACCATAGAGACAAAGGCTTGTTTTAGCAGCAGATTATTCGCTTCAGGCAGGAAAAAAGGGTCTAGAAAATAAGTAACTATTTTACAACTCATTTATAAGCACATATATTGCAGACACACCCACGCACACACACACACACTATAAAAGGGATGCATTTCCGTTCTCTGTTTCTATAACCATGTTTGCGTTCTGCATCTGCGATGGTTTTCCCTCAGCGTTTTTTTGAATGCATTGGATACAGGCCACCTAATCAAGCGCTGGTGCATTTCTGACCAAACAAATGCCTGCTTTTCATGACACGCACGTGCAAGGGCTTACACACTTGTTGTACAGCACTATATCCGGAAGCCAGATGTGTTTGGATGGGATACGCAGCTTTTTGATCCCCTCGTATTTGACTGGATCCCATCTGAGCCTGTAGTCGTTCCACTCCTGCAGAGAGAGTTCACACCACTTCATTACCAGTGAACAATGAGTTAGAAGGAGTATCGCATCTGAATTGATGAGAAGTACATTGTACCTGGAACAGCCACAAGTTGGTCGTCATTATCTGCTCTCTCTCATTCTGCAAGACAGAGATGAGCCATGTAACATCGGACTGTCCAGTATGTAAATATAGAAAATACTGGAATATTTCCCTTTAATTTGTACAAATTAATTGTTTTTATTTCAGATATTACTGTAACCCTTTTCTCACAGTGACCCAGAAGTTCTGCAAGCCAGGTCAATGATTCACCTATGAAGTCTGTAAACAAGGAATACCTTTACTGTTCCTGTATTATAAGGGTTTTCCTGTAAACAAAGAAAAAAAATGAGGTTGCATCCTCATGCAGCCTTTAAAGCCCCTGGAACCCCCTAGGCGTATATTTTGAGATCACTCGGCTGATTAAACTGCTCCTGAGTTGCAGTTGGATGGATGCAAATTGCATAATATAGGCTTACTGGAAATAATTAAGAGTTTGCAGTTGTGCCTATGGTATTAGAACAGCCATAGGAAAGACTCAGCGAAGCGTGTACAGTGTGTACACACAGAGCTGAGATCTTCTTGAACCTAGCGAGAAATAAGCAGCGCTAACGGGCCCTAAAAAGGTGTTTGAAATGCCCCTGTCTAATCAGGGAATCCGGGAAATAACCAACTTCCGTGTTGTCGGGAACGCAGCATACGTGCATGCGCGTGTGGTTTCCTATGTCTGTGAATGTGTGAGTGGCCGCCTGCACCTGCTTGAAGACTCACCACGCTGATTAGCTGAGACAGGGACACCTGTATGGAGACGGTGACCTGCTGGCTCTTGTTAACAGCTGGTCTGATCAACTTGTTGTAGCGCTCTGGACCCAGCAGGTAGTTCACTAACCTCTCCTCTGCATTCTCAGCTCCACTGCCTGACACAGCCACAAAGAGAGCAGGGAGGGACAACGTGATTCTGGTTCATCAAAGCTAACGAGCTAGGGTGTTTTCATATGAATGAAGGTATTCATATAGGGGAGATGCTGCCATGGTCCGGGACAATGTGTGGATAGCAGTGGCTGCCTTTCCTGCAGCCACATCTCCTGTGTTGGTGAGAGTGCTAATGGATGTGTGGTGAATGGGAGAAGCTGTCATGATCCTGGACACTGTTTCCATTGTACAGCTGGTCACCTCATGCTCCTTAAGGGAGTGTCGTCAAGGGGAGATGCTGCCATGGTCATGGACACTCTTTGCATGGTACAGCTGGTCATCTCATGCTCCTTAAGGGAGTGTCGTCAAGGGTAGATCCTGCCATGGTCCCGGACAATGTGTGGATGGCGGTGGCTGGCTTAACCGCACCCATGTCTCCTGTGTTGGGGTGCTGCTACGTGCAGATTCAATGGATGGGGAGCGGACCTGGTCGTGACTAGTACAAGGATAAATCCTCAGATCTGGGATGGACTACTTAGAATTTATTAACTTACTAAATGCATTTCATTTTTACATTGTGTTATTGTAGTTGCTATTTACTGCACAATGTGATACATTTCTTGTTGCCCTATCAACACTTATTGCATTCTAACCTAACCCCCCCTCTGTGGGCCCTTCCCAAGGTTTCTTCTGTTTCCCTATGGGGTTTTTAATGGATGTTTTTCCTTGCCCTGGGGGAGGAGCAGGTTAAGGGAGTGTTGTTTATTTCCACATGAAATGTGGTCTGTACAGCCCATTGAGACTGTAATGTGATTAAGGGCTATGCAAATAAACTTGACTTGATGTACGTAAAAGGTAGATCACTGTAAAAGATAAAGTATTGTATAGTAGCCTACTTTAAACATTTCACCAGCGTACTAAATAAATTAAAGTGGTAGAGGTATACAAGGTGTTACGAGAGATAATGGCGGATAGGTGATCCAGAACCCCGCTAACTCCTCACCAAGTGTCGAGGTGTCCCTGAGCACCTAACCCTAACTGCTCCAGGTGGTCAGGTGTCTCCTTACACGGCTGACATTGCCATCGGTGTATGAATGTGTGTGTGAATGGGTGAAAGGGCTGGGCAATATACCGGTATATTTCTATATCTTTTCTCAAAAGAGATATAAGATTAGACAATATCGATTATGTTGTGCGTTTATTCATTACTTTTTTGAGTTGTTTGTCTCTACCTCCATGCCTGCACTTGACCTGAGCAGTGGAGTCAGGAGCGAGTGACCACCAGAGAAAGCTCACATATGTCAATTAATCCATCCATCCATCCATCCTCATCCGCTTATCCAGAGTCGGGTCGCGGGGGCAGCAGCTCCAGCAGGGG
>JAODTR010094940.1:0-13661 GCA_025399935.1 Amblyopsis rosae | reverse complement strand
GGAAGAAAGAGATCATAATCCCGGATGAGCCCCCACTTGTTACAACCATGGCTCAAGGATTGTAACAAACATATATTACCAAAGATTACATTATCTTTTATTGAACTAGCGTATCAATATATATTTTTTAGAAATACTGTATTAACAGAGTGCATATGTCAGAGTAAATCAGCTAGCAAGCTACAAGCCAATATGTCATGACTCTAGCACTAGAAAGGTGAGACTGGATCTTCTTATGTACCAGCCGCACAGGTGTTGCCGCTTTAACTGACGAGCCTAAGAATCTGTAACTGAAAGGAAAAGGGCAGGGTCGTCACATGACGCCTATGCTAACGTGGGGCACAGTGAACGTCCCTATTTTACATTGCTGCTGTGTGCTACAGTACCACTGCAGTGTTTTCGACATGTAGCTTGTTCCAACGTATGCAGTATTAATGCATTGATGACCTACTTATATATAATGGATGAATACTTCAACTAATTCATTGTTAACCCTGGATTACAGTAGCCTACTGAAATACTTAATTTTAGAAATACATGTGCGTGTGTTGGAGGAGGATGGGGTTCTTTTGAGCTGCATGGAGCCCAGATGAACTTTACTTTCACATTTATAAACACTCATTCTGTAGTTGAGAGACCCCTACAAGAGTTACTGATTCAGACCGAACACTAGCAAACAAATTATAAAGCTAAGCAAATTTATTTCGGTCAGATTTTAGTCAATAATTTAGACCAAGCCAAGGCTGGACCTATTCAATGTTTCAATTTCTATCACGGATCATGGTCAGATCCGCAAGCAAGTATAAGTATAAGCAAGTTGCCTATATGTTCAGGGTCGCTGGCAAAAGTAGGCCTATTGCTCACCGGCACCAATGAATGAACCATGACAATGAAATGCAGTTTTTATTTGGGATTCAACATTCTGTAATTGCTATATATATATATATATATATATATATATATTATTTTTGGGTCCAGTTTGTAAATCGCATTTACCTGAGAGTCATAGCATTTATGTCAGACCCGACCCAGATCCGTGTTCGGGTCTTGGAGGACCTGTGAAGACCTCTAATCTATAGCCTACTAATCTCAGCCTCTTCCATTCATTAGCACTACGTCACATAAGCAGCTCTGTGCTGAATGTCTGATACATATGCCGTCGTAATCTCAACAACTTTTCCGGAAGTGAGGAAGTTGTCATACATTGTACAGCAGCCTATATTATATGGGTGCAGAGCGGTCTGGGGGCACACATACTGTCTTTTTTCCAGGGGCCCCAGAATCCTCTAGCTGCTGCCCTGTTGAAATGTTTACTTCAAGTTTTGGGCAAAATAGTGGTGGTTTTTGTTTCATATCTTCTATCTTACTTGATTGCCAACAGTTTAGGGAGAAAAATGAAACTTTCCATCTAGAATATATTTAAGGGTTTATGAGAGTTTGAGAGGGGGTTTCAAAGAGGTTATAGGTCAAATTGATTGGTGCAGGAAACAATATAGTCTCACCAATTTTCCAAAGTCATTGTATCCAGCTTTATTGTTAATTACATTCAATTAAATTACATTATTTAGAAAATGATTGGATGGAGTCTTGGATGCAGTGGTAAACGGGATATCCGGCTCAAATCCGAGCCCCAACCCTTGACTGAAGGGGGACTCTTACTTTGCATGACAACTGTTGTTGAACTGGTTTAAAAGACAATGTTTCAAACATTATCTAGTTGCCAGTATGTGCTAGCAACATTTTGAGAGTAGGCGGGTATGTAGACACACGTTTTCATCATCTATATGGGGCAGACCCAACAGTCACAGCTTCACGAATGCATCAGGCGGTGTTCAGATACCATTATGGTATATGAATTGAAGTTCAGAACAAATTGGCCATATAAAATTGTATTACAGTCTCTGAATCCACAGCCATCTAAATGTGAACTGAAAGAATTCTGATTGAGGCACTACATTTTAGCAAGCAGTTACCCATTACTTTATTATAAGCCACTTGGTTATTGCAAAGTTCAACCATGCAGGTCTGTGGATGGTAAAGTCACTGAGCATTGTGCTTACGTTTATGAACAAGTTGATGACAGGGCTATTGATCCAAAATATATTAGGCCAAAATTAAATTGCCTACACTTATGCTGGGCGCAAAGTAAAAACTCTACGGGCCTCTTTTCATGACACATACATTATTAAGTACATTTTTCCTCAGCTGTCCAATAAGGAATGCTAATATATACTAATGTTTACAGAAATAATACAGATAAGGCAGGCAGAAATTATCATTGTGTGGCAGAATAATGGAGTTAATACATAGTCAAATTAATACAGCGGTATGTTTTAGTAGGAATTATGTTAGGTGGAGTTAACAATATCAACTGGTTACAAATATTAATAACAAAAAACATGCGACAGTAAAAAATAACTCTTTAATGTGCTAACAGGCAAACAGAGAAACTCACAACACCTTTCCCTCTGCCATAGTGCAAGACCTGGATCTTACTGATCTGGGGCTGATGACAAATACACTTTGACATCTCCTGGACGGTAACGCTCACGCCATGGCAACCATAGAACCACATGACTCGAAGCCAAGCAAGGCCTTAGTAAATGACCAGAGGAAGATATGTTTAATTCCGCCACTAAGCAGCAATGCTAGCATTAAGGCTTCATGTCGTGAATGTTCATTAGTGAGCAGAGGCACTATATTTATTGGAAGCAGTAGAAGTAAAACCAAGCAGACTGTGTGCTCAGTGCATGTTATAAGCATGATCTGAAATTAGATATTTGAGTTTTAGTTCTACCGTTTTATGTTATTTTCAATTAAATGGAAAATAAACTTTTAACAGAGAGGATTCTGGTCTTATTTACAAATCACCATGGCTGATGAAAATCAAAGTGATTGTTTGTGGTCGGTTATGACAAAATGCAGCAAAACATAAATCAAAACGTAATAAACCTTTCCCACATCATTCATCTTAAGCAGTAAACCTACAATATGCATGTTTCGTCACCTCAACACGCGCTGTGACATCTGTTACACTGTATTGTCTGTGCCAGTGACAGCCAACCCCCCCAATTAAATATTACCAACATTCTACGCCTACACCCACACTAACTAAATTAAGCCTCATGGATGAATTCTATTAATATCTATTCTAGTAATGAAAATGCATTATTATTCATGTAATTAACTAATGCATCATTTGCATTTATTGAGACCCTGACTATGTCGAAGGGGGTTACATAGCAAATTTGCAAGTACTAACATAGGAATTGTAAACAAAAAATAGGAATAAACCCAAATATCCTAATATTTAGACTTCTGGTAATAATAATCTTTATTTGTAGAGCACTTTTCATACAGAATTACAGCTCAAAGTGCTTTACAGAGAGAGAATACATGCACAATAGTGCTGCATAAATAAATACAGAGATACAGAAAGTAATACAATGTAATGAAAATGTTTAAAGGTTGAATTCTGGTAAGGCAAGAGTTGCCCCCAAACTATGAACATGGTACACCAGAGAAGTTCTCCAGTCACAAGCTGTGTACTGTGTGCAGACCACACTGACTCCACAGAGGTCATCTTGATGATTCATGACCCCAGTCCAGTGTCTTCCGAAGGGAATGCAAACACCTGTGAACTGATCTGTGGTACAGTATGATACAATGTCAGGAATTGACATTATCGTCTATTTTGCTCAACATCCACCCGGGCTGGCGTTCCCTCGAGCATTCGGCTGGGGGAGATGGAGAGCGTTCGAAATTCCCCCGTATAGGCGGAACGAGCGCAGATGCGATGTTCATCTGTACGTAGTGCAACTAGAGGCCAGCTCCACACCCACGCAGATTTTGAGCTCGCCAGCAACACTTCCACAAGGACCCATCCACATCCACATGTGTGTAGAACGAGGGAGAAGGAAAACAGTGCCCCTCCCCCCTTTCCTTTCATTCTTTCAGATAATTACTCTCCTGCTCCAGGCTACATCTGGCTCCATCATGCTAACGTGACCGAACCGCGCGCTCTCACGATCGGAGCGTCACACCCTGGCCCATGCAGCCTCCTCCATCTCGCTATTCGTCCCCCTCCAGTGTGTGAGGACGCCAGGTGCACCTAGTGGACGGTGGACACGTCAATCTTACGCTGACAAAGCCGTAGCCCGTGCACTGTGGAGCGGTCCAAGCCAGCGGTTCACGCCACAGGATCTGTTTTGTTGTTGCTGGCAAGATGATTTCAGATGATGATTTTTAAAGCATCTTATTGATAATGTTTTTAAATGTACTGGACTTGTTTAAGTGTTAACTCAAGGCCCCGTGGGCCAAATCCAGCCCAGCGTACAATTATATTCGGCACGGCAAAAAATATATGACATTGTTTATGTTATATTTAAACAAGCCTCCAAAAATAATTACCAATCAAAAAGTGGACTGCTGAGTAGCTAATGCAAGCGGATTACTTGCATTCTTGCATTAGCAGTAAATAAATGTGCTTAGCTTGTGGTGCTGGTATGGCCATACTTATAGAATATAACATAAGAGAACACTATTTGAACTGTTTGGTCGTTGACATAGTCCCAGTTTTGGCCCTCTCTCTGAGTACACCCCTGGTTTATCTTCTGAGGAGGGCAAGCTACTCAGCACTCCATGGAACATGTACTCTCATAACTTCTAACCAAAACCACAATGTTTCTGTAATGCTGGTTGCAACCAGAAGAGCAACTCTGAACTCAAATCCAGCAGTGTACCTGTAATGTAGATGTATCTTCTTTATTCAGATATTATATGCTTTATGTTTTAGGCTGTTGTTTTACACTACTAAGAGAAGTTGTTTATAATCCATGTGCATACTTGGGGTGATGGGGGCTATGAACTACTTCTTCTCAGTGGACCATGGGGGTTAAAGATATAGCAAGCTGCTGGTCTACATGGTGTAGAGCACAATAGCACAGCACAAAAACCCTTCATGCAGATGAACAGTGGGCTACTGTCCAACAGTCATAATTCACGTTGAAGTGGTTTGCATAAACAGGAGCTGCAGAACAATATGCCTGGCGCTCTCCAGGGGCGTTGCCTTAAGCCTGTGATTTAAACTCTGAAACTTCATCCTGAACTATGGCGTCATACGTGGACTTTAGAGCGACCGCACGCATCATCTACGCACCTACTGGGCCGTGTTTATATGTAGTGAAATAGAGATGTAGTGAAGTGCAAAGTGACGCTGTTTCCATTTGTTCACTCATTGTTATGACTTTTACTTTATTTTCTAAACAGGATGTTATTCCAGTCAATTGACTGCCAAAAAAAAGCTTTTAACATGGAAACGGTAGCATCATTAATATCTTATCCATAGCTTGATGTGCACCTATGTAAAGCCATGCCAAGAGCCTATGTCTCAGACACAGCAAGAGGAAATTAATTAAAATAATATCATTTTTGCACAGGTATCCTATCGCTCATTGTGAAAACAGATAGGATCAAAGCATATGCCTTATGTTGATATGAATGCGTAATGAACTCGTATGTTAAAGACCTCCAACCAAAACATAGAGAAATGAAACTTGAGTGGCGCAATCATGACAGCTTCTCTTATTTACCCGAGAACAAACATCTGCAAACACACATACAAGTGATCACAGCTGTCATGGGAGTTCACCCAGGCAACAGTGTTTCTAAGGGCCTGTGTCCACCAACCACATTATTAGCGCTGAGAGCGCCTATTTTCAATACGAATCCTATGTTGCGCCCTTGGTGCAAAAACACCGTGGGTGCTCAGCGTTTCTTAGAGCTGTGTTCCCAGCGCTTTCAGTAGAAAAGCTCAACTTTTGGTACAGCGCTGGAGTCGCCATTTTTTGTGTAGCCTAGCACACAAGTGCTGGAGAGAAGCTCTCTGAAAATGAGGTTGTGGGCACTCTGCGCTAAAAACACTTTTGGTGGACATGGGTCCTAATACGTCGTCTCCCACTGACGTATTTGATATTTGTACCTGCTGCCGCGTGGATGAGGATGCTCTGATTGGGCCTCAGGTTGCCGAAGTCAAACAGCATCATGTAGGCGGTGACATAGTTAACAGGCAGGGCCGCCGCCTCCTCGAAGCTCATCCCCTCTGGGATGATGAAAGTGTGACTGGCCGGGACCACCGCAACCTCTTGCCACAGCCCACAACGGTTCAGCACCATCACCTTGTCGCCCACCTGCAGGAGAAGAGGTTACACACGTTTTATAAGGGTGCAGAGTAGGGATGTTTAGCACCATCACCTTGTAGCCCACCTGCAGGAGAAGAGGTTACACACGTTTTATAAGGGTGCAGAGTAGGGATGTTTAGCACTTAACTTTGTTTCATATGTTAAAAGGAGTTGTGTGGTTGAGTTGCACTTGATAAGTTGCAATTCCCATAATGTATGTTTTAAGTTTTGCAAGGTATGCATTCCTACTTTACCGTGGCGTAATGCAGAGTGTCTAGCATAATAAAACAATTAACACTGTTGAAATATTGTATTTTTAATAAGACATTAACACTGGATTTAAAATTAAATAAAAATAGCATTTCTAAAAATTTTCAAATCATGCTTGCGACCTCCCATGAAAAGCCCTCGTTCTGTCAACCACAGGCAAGGCTGCTCACTCTCTGCTGAGACTGCAGTTCTCGTGATGACTGAGGCGCTTTATGCTGCTAGAGCTCTCTTCCACCAGATCTGTGAATCATGAGCTGGGCATTTTGGTCTGACCCTTCTGGATCTTTCTTATCGGGCCATTTGGAATGGATAAACCTCGCTCAAGCAATGCTGGCATTCCTCAGGGCTCTGTGCTGGGACCCTTGTTGTTACACCAAAACTCCTGGCTCCGTAATATAATAGCATAGGTTAGCACGTAACCTGCCACTCAACCTTGACAACACATAGCTAGTGTCCTTTATAAATGAATTGACTTGACGAGCTACTGCTATCGTTATTCTAATTGTTAAGTTGCATTGGATAAGAGTGTCTGCTAAATATTGTAAATGCTATTAAAAAATAAATAACTGTACACATTGATTCAGTAGTTGGTTATTAAGTCCCCATTCAACTATACAGTATGTTTGCATTTACCACTGTCTTCTGCATTCTCAGAACAAGTTCAAAACCTTTAGAAACTCATACTTCACAAATAAATTAACATGAACTCAAAAGTCTCAAAGTCAAAAGTTACAAATCACTGCAATAATATATAATCAAATACGTTTTAAATATATTTTTCGACATTTCATTAAATTATTTGCTTATTTATTTGAGACGTATTTAAGTTGCCAGTTATTAATGGCACTTTGTTTAGTCTCTGAATTAGGACTTGTAGGCTTCATGAAAGCATTGGTCTGCATCTGCACCTCTAATAAGCAACTCTGCCTCAAATTAATTTCCTTCCTCTTCTGCAACATTTCTTGGTTGTTTTTTTGGTCTACAAGTGCTGACCTCCTGTCAGAGTCACGCTCCCCTGACTCTCTAATGTGTCTCTCTCCCAGGGAGGAAGTGTCAATCAAACATACGGGGGGGGAATAAGAGATGGCCTCTGCATTACAATCCTCTTCCTGTTGTCTTCCTCCTCTTCTTCCTCCCTCCAAGTTGCTTACTTTCTCCCTTCCTCCCCCAATCATCTTTTGGACATTTTCCGATCCGCCTTTGTAAAATCCTCCTTTAGACTTGATTGCCCCCCCTCCCCGTTCCAGTCTAGACCTCCCTCCACCACTCCACACCATCAGACATCTCAACCCCCACCCTCCTTTGAGGAAGGAGAGAGCATCCCCCCCCCCCCCCCCCCCCTCTCTCTCTCTCTCTCTCTCTCAATCAGGTAACGATGGAGACAGTGGGACAATGGGCTCCCATCCCGTCTCTCCCCGCCGGACGCGCTCCAAGGGCCGGCACTGCCAGACTCCTTCCCCCATGGCTGAGCACAAGACAGAACGCTGGCCTCTCGGGTGAACCAGCCCACTGCACTTCGGAAGGAGGGGGGAGGGGGGCGGGGTCTCCAATAGTCCGGGGGGACCAGCTTGCAACGCTGTCTATCCACTCCAATTAGAGAGAGCGCCCGTCTGTGTGTGTGTGTCCCCTCATTCGTGGGGTCACTTCTCTTTTTTATTAGTTCTTTGGTTTGTTTGTTTCTCTCTGGTGTGCTTTTACCGTCTGACCGTCTGTGCTCACTTCCTCTCTTTCTCTCTCTCTCTCTCTTTCTCTCTGCACCCCCCCCCCTTCCTCCCCCTTTGCTGAGATATGTGGGGGGGCGGGGGAGGGGGGTGCAAAGCACTGAGTCACGCTTCGCGTTCGGGCGCATCTGCGGTTGTGCGCCTTTCTCCCGTGCCCATGTAAAAAAACGTGACATCACACACACACGCGGTAGATGGCAACACTCAAGGCTAGACTAGCGGGCAACTGGTTGCAACATTTTCACTGTATAACACCTCCCCACCCCAACAGAAAAAAACTGTTTAAATCAATAAAAACCCTTAACAGTCTTTTGTCCAATTGCATCCAATGGAATTACAGTTAGTTTGGCCTTGAACCATAAACTAAAAAAGTACTCATAATGAATATGCCGGAATGATTAAATGATTCATGCGCTGATTCAATTCTGTGGTATTTGGGAATCGGAAGCGTGGTTGATACCTCACCAAAAAAAAAAAAACCTCAGCACATAAAAACTAAAATCCTCAGCAAACTGTATGATACGTGTTGTTAAATAAGATGTGGGTTAAATGCAACAGCCCCCAGTGCCTTCGTAGTTGCTGTTAACTTAATTAAAAACACAATTATCCTCGTCCTTGGTGGCGGTGTAGGAGCCATCAGGTTTGTAATACTATTAGCCTCATGTAGATGTCAGATCAAGGCCACACACCGTGGTCAAGACAGAGATGAGACTCCTAGATGCAGCTATTTAGGTTTCACTGCCACCACAATAATACAGCACCCACAGCTCTTGCAAATCGCAGCAACAAAATAATCATTTGTCCTCACATTGTTTGCAACTCCCTAGTACTGAAAGCTAGCTTGATCCAACAGTAGATACAGTTTCAATCTGAAAATGTTCCATGACTCATCGAATAATAGCTAACACAGAAGTCAACTAGGCTCACGGAGACCGAAATACAACCACCATAACTCAAGAAGGATGAATATGGTCTGATTCTGACCCTTTTTTGAGTAGTTTAACTGTCAACACGCAGCTTAAACACAATACACTAAAGCTAAAGTTTCGTTGTGAAGCCGCTTGCTTAGAAAATGATGGGTGACTGGGACCAAGGTAAGGAGAGATGAACGAGCAACATGACTTATCATGACAGAGGGAGGAAAGGGTGAAGATAGAGAGGGAGAGAGGGAGAGAAAGAACAATAGAAGGGAAGCAGAGATGGAGGAAGGGAAATATATTGTTGAAGCGGGCCATCAAGGGAGAGGAGGAGAGTGGAGAGGGAAAACAGAGGCCAAAGAGGATGAAGGGATTTGAGGCGAGTAGGAAAGAAGGAGTGGAGAAGGATAGGAGGAAATACCAGAGTGACAATGTGGGCTGAAAGGGAAATAATTGAAAACATGCGAGTCAAACGCTAGCGAAGCTTGAACGAAACTTCCAAATAAATAAAAAATTATAAAAAAAAAAAAAATAAATAAAAAAAAACACATTAAAAGAATGGTCAGTACCTAGTAAAAATAGTTCTCGATTTGCATCAGGGTGGGATTCAGGATTTAGTGCACTCCCTTTACGATTCTCGGAGCTCAACCGAGGTCATTTTGGGTGAGTTCAAACGTCTTATTCTCTGACTTCTCGCACTGCCAAAAGCTCATATCTAAAAGATCTATCAATTAGGGAGACTGGCTCTTAATTCAGTTGGGGCTTTTGAGACAATCAGGGTACCAACATCTCTCTCCCCCCCTCTCTGACATTTAAATCCAATCTAGGTTATATGTGACTGACAGTGAAAAGCAAAAATAATTGATTAAGACTGTACACTCATACCCTTTTATGATGTCAAGAGTTATTAGACCATCCTGTACCAATATCATCCCCATTATACTCAGCAGACATGATTAATATCAGCGGCGGTAACATTTGCAGTACCGACTGCAGACCACTCCCTAGAGGTTGACATGACTTTTCAGAAACTGTCAATGGTTTCAATACTGGTTGGGTTGAGATAAATGTGTCATGGGTTTTGTCCGTATATATATCACTATTGCGCAAGTCACGAGTGTCACCCTCCACCAACATTCGCCTACAGGCCAGCAATCTAATTGCATTGCAAAGGCGTTGCCGTGGTGATACCAGAGTTAACATGACTCATCATAGGCCTGCGCTTTCTATCGCTCCAGTCACCTAAATGGTCATCTCACGTGTCACGTCTAGATGCGTCCTTGTCTCTAGAATGTAAAATGTGTCTGAGACGCTCAAAAATAATGATCTTTCATTTAGGATAGTTTAAATTACTTCAGTTAGCCCAATTGCTTTTTGGCTATTGCCTATCTGGCCTGAATCATTATTATCGATAATCAGGGGTAGGTAGCATAGGGTAGCCTAAAAATACCCGAGCAGAAAGCAATATATCCTGACAAAGAGCGCCGGTGATTACATTTGTCACTACGCGCCAGTCGCGCCTCGCCCTTTGCGATCTGTGCTTGTGTGCGTGCGTGCGCCAGCCAGCGTCGCTCTGGATAACAAAGGCATCGGTGACAGTCGCTCATCCCATTACAGCGGAATAGCGTGTATACATACATGCTCACACAATAAGGCTACCACATAGGCTATATATTTCGGCAGTCGACACCCTTTTTGCGTTATGCTATACTTCTTTAAGGTGTCCAGTGATATATGAACAGACGTGAACGCGCTACACGCCCCTGTCAGCGGGGTGTCTGGCACGGCGCCCAGCTTTGAGCTGCTGTGAGTCCGGTCCGCATTTTGATAACGGGCTGATCAGGGGCGCTGTCGCTTCAATAGACCTCGACCTAGTGCCAAATGTAACACTTTGGAAGACACAAAAGATGCGTGGGTGTTGCATCGAACGCGTGAGCGCAAATTGGGGGACTCGCTTTCTGTTTTACGCGTCAGTTAATCATCGCATCAATTTCCACACAAAAGCTTTTGTTATGGTTAATAAAGAAGGTCAATTTGTTGGGCTATTTTGTGATATTAAAAGCTACAGGTACACAACGATAATTTAATTTATCATACGGGCTTTCTAACAATGGGATGAGAGTGCACATAGCCTATCAGGTGACACGCCCATATCCAGCTGTAGCTACGCAACAGCGAGAAAAAATTAAGCCTGGAACTTCACAGACTGCACAATGACACCAGACTAAAACAGGGTTAAAAACACAAACCTGGGGTATTTTTATGTCTCACGTCTGCAGTGATACAAGAGCAGTAATTTAACCGAGTGGCCTTACTTTTCTATCCGTGACTTCTTCCCCGACCGCCTCGACCACCCCGGAGCACTCCATCCCCGGCGTAACCGGCGGGGAGGGCAGCCGGTCGTACAACCCCTGTCGGGCGAGCAGGTCGGCGAAGTTGAGACCACACGCCTTCACCCGCACCATGATCTCGCCGGCTTTGATTGCCGGCTTCCCCTTCTTCACCTGCAGCTTGACTTTATCGTAGCCCCCGTAGCCAGTGAGCACCAGCGAGCGGTAGGTGAACGTCTCCTCCTCGACAGGCTTCTCGGCGGCAGCCGGTGTGGCCGCCGTCGCCGCCGCCGCAGCCTCGGCGGGCGGGGAGTCCGGTTTAGACTCGGTTTTGGGCTCCTCGCTGGGCTTGGTCTCCTGTTTCTGCTCCACGGCGTTCTGCTGTTGGGCAGGTGCGTCTTCTCCAGACATCTTTGCAGATTTGAGTGTTAGCGGCTAGACAAGGAGATGTGTTCAAGTGAGAAGACTTCTTGTGCTTCTGCTGCCTTTTAGTTACAAATGAAAAGTGGGGATTTAGTGTTGAGGGCTGCTTCGGAGACGCGGAGACACGGAGCCGAGACTGTGTTTCGCCTAATGACTGAACAGGGTGTCTTGCAACGACTTCAGTGGCTGTCAACGCTGCGCGCTCACGAAGCGTGTGAGCGCTCTTGAAAACCCGGAGCAGACTTTTAAAGGGTGGGATTGCACTATATGTGATTGGGTGAGATTAGATTTGAGACAGGGCTCTATAGCTGTAGGCCTACGCCAAAACTGGGATTGATTTGCAAAAGCAGCACATCTTAATGCTTATTAACTAGATTCAATTCCAAATGAGCACCGTTTTATTACCTTTGTGGCAATAAAAGCCCTGAACATGTTGATCCAATTCATGGATATTTGTGTAATGATAATGATGTATATTTATATTACATTTGGATGGTTGTTGCTGCAACTGCAGCAAGCAGAGTTGTGTTTGTGTATGAGGAAATGTCTGTTTAAACCTGTTCCATATTTTACAGTATACTTTTCCGGGGAAATGTCAGCTTGCATTGTTTAAACTTCCTGGTGCAGACAGATCATAAAATATGATCATGGTCTTGTCATGACATTCAAATAAATGCATGCTGCATATTGATATAGGCCAGGGGCCTATTCTACAACTTCTCCACATAGAGATAGAGCATCACAGGGTATAGCCTAGGGACTGACTCCCAGCTAAATTATTGAGTTCAATGCCCAACATGCATGGTCTGTACCCCCACATGCCCCTTAGAGGTGTAATTGGTGAATATATAATCTAATTCACTCCAGTTCAGATATCAACAACCTTTCTCGGCATTGCATGCTCCACCTATATATGGCATTGTGTGCCAATATATTTCAGACAATAACAGATGCTTTGCAGGGCACAAACACGGCTGCACTAACTTCACTAATATAAACATGCGGCAGGGCCGGTTATGAAAATACAAACACAGGACCTCGCACAGAGGTGTGGCGTCATTATCTGCTCAGAACGCAAATAACTATCTTTCTCTAGACAATAATTGTTTGCTGCTGTATTTTAAAATACTTTTAGGACCTTTTAGAAGCACAGTGTACACATATAGCTTTGATGACAATTTTATTAGGCTTTTTCATGTTGCACAACATGTAAAAATACGTTATATTTTCATCCCTGTCAGCTAATGGGCAGAAAGCAGTTTGCTATTTAAATTTTCAACAGAAACAGCTGCAGTTGCAGTAATTATTTAAAAACATGAAAATACAGCATTTAATGTTAAACCACATAGTAACAGCATTACCCCAATACAATAAGACATAATGTTGATATGTTGTCAACAACTAAATAAGCATTGTTTGTGGACTTGAGCAAAAACAGTGGCTTCCCCTATTGTAAAAACCACAGTGACTCCAGTGTTCGCGTATACGTGCCACATAATAACATCATCCACACCCTCACACAATCGCCTACATGTGCATTGAGCATGTGGAGCTTATGGGCACAAGCTGACAATGAATCACCATCAGCATGTGTCTATTCAGAGAGGTGTGACCACAACAAGAGTGGTGGTGGAGACACCTTGTGGCCGCAAAGTGCTATGCGGCAAGCCTGGCTCTGCCAGACTATAATGCTCTCAGGTGAATTCTCGCCGAGATTCTCGTCTGGAAACCCTGTTGCTTTAGCGCAGGGGTATTCAACCCTGGTCCTGGGGGACCCCTGCCCTGCATGTTTTAGATCTCTCCCTGGTCCAACACACCTGA
>JAODTR010094907.1:0-13662 GCA_025399935.1 Amblyopsis rosae | reverse complement strand
TCTTTCGGTCATGACCCACCCTTCATGACCATAGGTGAGGGTAGGAACGAAAATTGCCCGGAAGATCGAGAGCTTTGTAGTTTAGTATTTTGTTTCATTTATTTTAGGTGAGGAGTTGTACTAGTTTAGCTTAGTGGTAGTTTATGTAGGTTACCTTAGCATAGTTTAGTTTAGCAGTTTGAGGTTATTGTAGATTTGTTTAACTTAGTTTGAGTGCCATTTTATGTTGTTATGATGACTCCTTGCACTGCTGCTGTTACACTGACCTTGAATACTTTGGCCCAACTCCTGACACCTGTGTGTGTGTGTGTGTGTGTGTGCGCGTGTGTGTGTGTGTGTGTGTGTGTTTGTGAATACATAATGTGTGTGTGTTGCTCCCTGTGGAATCACCTGAATTCACCTGACAGCCAACAGCAGGAGCTGCAGGTGGTGCAAATGTGCATGTACTTGTACGCACACACATGCGCGCGCACACACACACACACACACACACACTAATCTTCTGGTTTAGGGTTAGCTGTGATCTGTCATTTTAGGATGTAGTTTATTGTACAGTTACATGCTGCTCTTTACCTAAAGACCTTGTGACCTAGCAAACACACACACATATTGTGTATTCAGTACTCTAGAGGACATCTGTACATACGTGCGTATATAGACACATCCAGGACAGAGTGGTTTCTGGGCGAAAACACTTTGTCCTTCACAATGTTATCTCTCTCTACTCATTATCTTGGCGCCCCCCCATCCCGCTCCTTTTCTTTCCCTCTGTCGTTCCTCCTGTCAACGCCCCCCCCCCGTCCCCCGTCCCTCGCTCGCCCAGTGTGAGGGGGGAATATAGGTCATTCTACACTCCCTGCTTTATTTCACCCCCCCACCCTTTCTCTCTCTCTCTCTCTATCTCTCTCTCTCTCTATCTCTACTCTCTCCTCTCTCTCTCTCCATCTCTCTCTCTCTCTCTCTCTATCTCTACTCTCTCTCCTCTATCTCTCGCTCTCTGCGGTGTCATGTTACCCTCGGGAGACTAATAGGTTCCCGTCTATCTGAGTCTCTCTCAGCTTGGAGATGAAGTGGAGGATGATCTTACTATATGTCTGCCTGTCTGTGTCTATTTATCCACTGTGTCTGTCTGTCTATCTACAGTTAATATATATCTTATAGCTGTGTGTATCTACAGTATTCATATACTGTATGTCAGCCTACTCTTGCCATATGTCTGTCCATCTATCTGTTTGTCTGTCTATCTCTCTTACTATCTTTCTATGTCTATTTTTTTCAGTTAATGTATGCATCTGTCTAACTGTCTGTCTGTCAGTATATTCACCCACTGCAGCGGTCCTCAACCCAGGTCCTGGGGACCCACTGCCCTGCAGGTTGTGGATGTCTGTCCCCCTGCACACACACCTGACTCGAATGAATGGGTCGTTTCAGGTTTCTACAGACCCGTTCATTTGAGAGGCGTGATAACTGACTCACTGTTTAATATATAATACAGCTACGTATCTCCACCTGTCTGTCTCTGTGTAATAATCTGTACCGGTCTGTCTATTTATCTCTGACTGTATATCTCTATCTGCCCTGTTTATTTATTTAATTTGTCTTTAAGTGTAATGGGAAACACAGCTATACAGTTTAGGTTTGTTTGTTTTAGGGCCACATCTTTTACTGCAACTCGTGTGAAAAAACGGGAGGGGTAAAATAAAGTGTGTCAGTATATACGGTGCGATAGATAGCAAGCTGGAAGGAAACAGAGGTAGATGACTGGGCAGAAAATGTGCTGTGTTTCTTTAAGGCCGCATGAGAACAGCTGAAAACGAAGACCCTCTGGGTGTGTGCGCGTAAGAGGCAGGTGAGACCAAGGAGACTGTGTGAATGAGAGAGAATGCTGAAGTCAGCATCTACCGCAGCCCATAATGGCATTATCAGCAAACACACACACACACAGAGTGTGTGCCGCATTTGTACCGGGTTTGAATGAGACCAAGAGCTGCTGCTACAATTACCACTAGTTGTACTACAGCAATCTGTACGACAAGACGAGTGAGCAAGGGGGGTGATTCTGCAGAGGTGCGTTGAATCAATGCAGTATGGTAGCCCCTCCCTTCACGCATGCCTATTGCGTCTCAAATGCAACAGTAAAGACTCCTAGTAACTAAACTAGGCACATAAATCAGTGGTTAACATGGTCAACGCTAGATTCATTTAATCATCTCAAGCTAGGTTAAGAATTTAAATAGAAAGAAACGTCAGTTGTTACGGTTCTGTGCCAACTTGTGCGGCGATATTGTTGCATTTTTATGTAAAGCAATTAGACTGCATTAGAAATGCGTGTTTTCACCAACTGTCATGTTTTGGTTTGTGACATGTAGCTATTAGCAGTTAGCCCAGTAGCCCCCCTTCCTCACCAGACCCGGCCGCCTCGCACTTTACTGCAGTCGCGCGCATACACACACACACGTGCACTAATCACTTGCCTCCTTGTCCACCCGAGCCCCCTTGAGCATGTGTGTGTGTCTGTCTGTCCATCCACTTATTCGTTACTGTGATGGGAGGACATTTGCATACGTTTTATATTCCAGTGCCACAGTGGGGCTGGCTCTGGTGCAGTTTGGTCCCAGCGCTTGGCTCTGGGTTATAGTACAGACAGGTCGGCTATTTGGTCAGTTAGAGACGGTTCTTAATTCTCAATTGAAATGGTGGTAGGTTAAATAGGTCGTTTTTAGAAACTACAAGGTTTTTTTCTTCTCTCAATATTATCTTTCCCTCACTTTCATCTAATGATGTGTGTGTGTGTGTGCGTGTGTGTGTGTGTGTTTGTGCAGACTGCAATATGGTGACTAGGAATGGCTACGGCAGCTGCCACCAACCACAAAGCCCCGCCTCTTTCCCCTGCCCCAGCCAATCACAGGGGAGCACGGACTCAATCAAGAAAGACACATGCAGGAAGGTTAGACAAACACACACACACACACACACACACACGCACGCACACACACACACACAGAGGGAATCACTGTTTGACTTATTTGTGGTTAAGGTTGGCTTTTACTGACACCTGGTGGCCAAAACATGCTACTGATGAAGATGATTTATATCCATTTGATAGCAGTCATTGATTAAGAAGGAAATTTCAAATGTTTTAATTAATTTAACATCATCATCATCATTCAACTCATTATTGTTATCTCATTCATCCATAACATTTTTACGTTTCCTTTTCCTCTCCTCCTCTCCTTTCCTTTCCTATTTTATTTCTCCTATCAGAAGTCCAGACTATCGGACTGTGCGTCTTGTTTGTCAGTATGTTTCCTGTTCAAATACTGGAGAAAGGTATACCAGACGTAGATGCTTGCCACCAGACCAGTGTCAACACAACCCCACTAGAGTAGATCTCATTCACAATGCCTAGAGGTTACCAGTCCTGCACCAGTCCTGCACCAGTCCTGCACCAGCCCGACCACGACTAGCTAGATAACCAGCTAGGCTAGCTGCCATAGCTAGTACCCGGCCGCAGCGCATTAGCATCACTGCTGTACATGTGTGTGTGTGTGTGTGTGTGTGTGCCTGTGCAGTCTTCCTCCTGCTCAGAGGGAGACGAGACGTTCTGCTACGCGACGCGACCCCAGTCCCTCCCGGAACTCTCTTCCGGGGGCCCGGCCGTTGCCGAGGAGATGGACTGGGTTCCCCCACCGCCCCTCCCCACGCCGGAGGAGAAGATGCGGCAGCAAGCACAGGCCATCCCTGCTGATGTAGTGGCTATCAATATAACAGGTACCACACACACACACACACACATACACATACACACACACACACACACACACACACATACTGTAACACGCACACTTTTACACACACAATACATACATATTTTTATTTGTTTCTTTCTCTGTGTGTGTGTGTGTCTCTAGGGGAGTGTTTCGAGCGGCAGGCTAGTTTCCGACGCGGGGCCGGCTACAGTGACACTTTAAACCGACGACCGCGCAAGCTAACCCGTCGCAAGACTATCACCGGGTTGCCTAGCAACGTCAGCTGTGGGCTGGGTACGACGTCCTCAACACCTCTCACTTCAATTCCATAGGGGGCTCCTTCAGTAGCTCCGTCCCCCACACTGGACACACATTGCCAAGGCTGTGTTGTGTCGTGCGGTCAGCACCATTTTGTTTGTGTTCCCATTTACAGAGCTCTGTAGAAACACCTGATTAGTTTGTCACTGAATTTGTGTGTTTGTGTGTTGTGTGTTTGTTTACAATCTCTCACCCTACCTGTAAAGCTAGAAACATATTTTAATGGTGTAAACGAGCATATTCAGTGCGTGCAATAGTCTTCCAAAAGAATCCAGCAAACACAGCACAGAAACGGCCCTTGTCAAAGTGATTAATGACCTCCTTATTGTTGTAAATATCCTCATAATCCTGGACCTCTCTGCTGCCTTTGACACTATCTGCCACACTATATCTCTTTCCTGCATGGAGTCAATGTTGGCTGTGTGGCTCTGCACTTGACTGGTTCCGATCATATCTGGCTGATCGGAAACAGTTTGTGTCATTTGGAGGTTCAAAATTCCAGCAAATCAACCAAGGCGTGCCTCAGGGTTCTGTTCTTGGACCCCTTCTCTTCAATATCTACATGGGACACATCATTAGACAACATGGTCTTAATTTCCACTCCCCCATTCAATACAAGATCCTGCACGGCCCTTCACGGCCTTGTAGGTTAGCACCCTCTTACCTTTCCAACCTCATTCACTCACACACCTCATCGCGTAGTCTCCGCTCTTCAAACTCAGGTCTGCTCACTGTCCCAAAATCAAGACTCTGTACTATGGGGGACCGGGCTTTCAGTGTTGCTGCCCCTGAGCTGTGGAACACTCTTCCTGCTGAAACCCCCAACCCAGACTCTTTAATCATTTTTAAAAACAGACTGATCTGTTCAGGCTAGATTTTCCCATGGCTTAGCCAGGTTTTTATTTAGCTCTAGTTTTATGATGTAATAAATGCTTTTTGTTTGAACTACATTGTACAGTGACCTTGGGTATCTTGAAAGGCGCTTGGAAATGTAATTTATTATTATTATTATTATTATTATTGTTATTATTATTATTATTATACAAATATTGTTTTATATTTTGAGGGGCGGAGGTATGATGGGAATTTGCAGAGGTCAGCAAATCGCTTCCACTCATAGGAACCAATCCTTACGAAGATGTTAGTGTGTTGCCCCGACCAACAGGTGCAATAAACTGACGGCAGGACTAATTAACTGAATGTCTTTTAAAACTTCTTTTATGTCTTATTTACATTATCGTGAGACCCTGAGTAGCAGTGAACAGGGCCAAAGGCTTTTCTGCCGTTTTTCAGTTTCATTCATCACTTTCTTTTGCTGTCAAGACATCTAGTGAGCTGTAAAATAATAAAAATTTAAGTTTTAAATTAACACATTTAATAGAGAAAGAATGTATTCTCTCGTCCAACCCCTCCCTCACTCACTCTCTTCCAGCCTGTGAGGAGCAATCAGAGAGCATTTTGTCTCCTGTAGTCCTGCCGGGCCAGTTCTCCACCGTGGGCCGGCACGGCACTGCCTGCGTCCACGGCAACCCCCGCCAGCCCGCCAACGCCCCCAGCGGGAGAACAGACGTGCCCAGCCTGGCGGGCTCGCCCCCCTCCCCCGCCACTTCCCCGGGCGCCCTGGGCAACAACACCGCCCCCTACGGGACGCCGAGCGGCCGCTCGTCCTACGCACAGGTCCACAACCTCACCCGTTACCATGGGAATAACGGGTTTTGTTTTGTTGCTATATATATATATATATATATGTGTGTGTGTGTATATATATATATATATATATGTGTGCATATACACACACATATATATATATAATGTGTATATATATATATATATGGTAGCTGTTGTTGTTGTTGTTGTACATCTGGCGTCTAGGTGCGACACTCATTCAAATCCCCTCCCCTCCACAGAAACGGGGTACAAGGGGTTTTACGAGTAACCTCAAACCCCTGCTGCCCTTTGACTCCATGGCCAGAGTCATCCCCCTCTCCACCTCCTCGCGTCTCTCCCCCTCTTCTTCCTCCTCCTCCCTCGCTCACTCGGACTCCCAGTGCAGCCTCCACGCCGTGGAGGGCTGGGTGCCCCTTTCCCCAACCTCCAGCCTTCGCGGGGAGGGGGATCACTGGGGCGGCCTGACCCCGGAGGTGGGCTCCGTTTCCGGGGAGGGCTGGAGCGCGGAGCCCCTGCTCTGCTCCTCCCCATCCCCGACCTCTTCCTCCTGCTCCCTGGGCTCGGAGGAGGCGTTCTCGGGCTGGCTGCGCCGCTCCAGGAGCAGGCACGCGTCCGTCTCCTCCTGCTCCTCCTCCTCCTGCCGCACCATCTCCCTCCGCAGGGCGAGGAAGCCGCCCGCCCCACCGCTGCGCACAGACTCTCTGAGGCGCAGGCCCTCCCGGGCCGCGACGGCCCCCCCACCCCTCCAGGACCTCCAGGACCCCTGGGTGCCACGAGTCAAGTTCCCCGTGAACGCCACCGTCGCAACCTATGACCCACCGGGTTCGCCCCCGCTGACGGAATTCCCCCGTTCCCCGCCTCCTGGCCCCGCCCAGGGGCTGAGCTTGGCTGTGTCCCACAAGCTGCCACTGCCGTCGCCGCGGGCCCCCGGTCCCTCCTCCCCCCAACAGCCGGGGCTCCACCGCCTGACGTCGCCCTCTAGTGGCTACTCCAGCCAGTCCACCACACCCACCCCGGGGACACCCGTCTCCTCCCCGCTGGCGGCCGGCCCCGGGGCCTTCGCCCTCCCCCCCCACTCCCCCTCCCCCTCCTGGGGCCCGGGGCCGCTGCGGGGGGAGCGGAGGCCGAAGCCTCCCCCCGTGCCGGAGAGGAAATCTTCAATCCTCTCCTCCTCCTCCACCTCCTCCCTCTCCTCCTGCGCCTCTTCTGAGTCCTCCGCCCCCCCTCCCCCTCCTCCCCTTCCTCCAACGCCTCCCCCTCTGCCCCAGGAGCGGCCTTCCCCCGCGTACTCACAGTCTCCTCCCCTGCCCCGCCTTCCCGCACCTCCTCCTCTCCCCAAGCTCTCCGTGGCGGCGCCGTTTCTCCCGGCCGCAGCGGACTCACCTCCTCCTCATCCTCTCGCTCCTCCTCCTCCCGCTCCTCTCCTGCCTCCCGATCTCCTGCGGCCTGCGCCGCCTCCGTACTCCCACGCCGTGGCTCTTTGCTGCCACCCCCTGGTCTCTGGGGAAACAACGGGCGTCGCTCCTCTTCCGCCCCCACCCCCCACTCTGTTGTGTCTAGCCCACTCCCCTTCTCGCTCAGTTAGCCCCGCCAACAGAGCCTCCCGTCCGCTGGTCACTGCCCAGGAGCTGCGGGGGGTCAAGCTTCGTTCCGTATGGACTCGGGAAGGCCTACTTCCTAGCGTCGCCCTCGGCAAAGCCACTGGCCTGACGAGCGCTGGTGCTAAGCCTGTTGGCGCCGTGACGGCTAGCATTAGCCGCGACCTAGCAAGCGCCGGTGAAAAAGTTGAAACATTCAACGTCGTGATTGGTAGCCCTAAAAGCCCGGGAAACGCCGCTGTTAACCGAGCTATTGGAGGAAGCTTCGATGTCGCTGATTGGACCAACGGAAGACCCCTTCAGAGGGGGACACATGAGAATGAAGATGAATGGTGCGCTATGTTAACTAGCATTCGGCTATCGCCTAGTGTCGATAAACCGCGGGACAAAATGTCTTCCGTGAATGAGGAGGTCAACACCCAACCGGAAGTTGCTGATGCCATGGACTCTAAGATACAACCGAGCGACAACGACGGCATTTGGCAAACTCACGCCCCCTACTGGACGTTCTGTGGAAATTGCGAGACTCCCGCCAAAAGCGTGAATCCCGCGTGTCACCCAGTGTCGACACAGAGCGGTGATAAAGAAGAGACCCATCTAAATGTAATTATCAATAACGCAGTTAACAGCCAAGACCACACGCAGACAGACTACCCCGTAACCGAGGGCGATTTAATCCTCAGCAACGGTGCAGGGACCAAGGAGAGCCCCATCAAGGCCTGTTCTCAGGAAAGACCTGCCCTTCCCAAAACGTCCAACCCGGGAGCTCCCTGGCTCTCCAGCCCTCCCACGGGGACCAAGAGGCTTCCGGGGGGGTCGGGGGAGACCCATCCCTCGCTCCCTCCTTCCCCCAGACACCAGCCGGCGAGCCCCTGCTTGCCACCGCCGCCGATGATGATTTCCCTGATCGCGTCGCCGAAGGAACTCTCTCGGATCAGGGTGGCGGAGCAAAGGGGAGCAGGGAGAGTGAGGAGAGGAGGAGAGCGGGCAGTCAGGTCATCCCTGGCTGAGGAGGTGGAGGAGATAAACCCTGTGATGGCGACGACGGAGAAGAAAGACAAACGAAGGAAGCGAACGAGGAGGAGGAGGAAACGGGCGGCGCGGACCCCGGCGCTGCCGATGGCGTCGTCAGTAGCAACGGCAAAGCCTTCGTCTTCGTCGACCTCATCTTCGTCGCCTGTGTCGTCATCTGAAGAAGAAGTAGACGGAGAGGAGAGGACAGCGGCGGCGTACGAAGGCAGCAGCGAGTCGGACGCCGCCGGCCGGAGCCACTTCTCTCCTTGCGGCGCGCTTTCCACCGACAGCCTGCAGGGGGAGCTGTTGCTTCCCGACCTGCCGACCCAGGAAGCAAATCCACAGACGCAGGAGGAAGAGGAAGAGGAGGAGAAAGGAAGATGGAGCGGAGAGGAGTGTGAGAGCCGCGATGCAGACGGTACGTTAGATTTACTTTAGCAACACCTACAGTAAGCATGTGGTATTACCACATGCGGTATTTTTATTATATATATATATATATATATATAATTCTTAATAGCTCTGCCCAGAGCCATGGAAAGAGAGATTTGCACCAATGGATGTGCAACATTTTCAATGGTCACAGTTCCAGGAAGTGCTTGGTGGGCAATTTGAATCGATATATACAAATATATAACTAAATATTTTGGTAAATAAAATTAAACCCTGTAAATATAATTT
This sequence comes from Amblyopsis rosae, assembly GCA_025399935.1. Classification (NCBI taxonomy): domain Eukaryota; kingdom Metazoa; phylum Chordata; class Actinopteri; order Percopsiformes; family Amblyopsidae; genus Amblyopsis; species Amblyopsis rosae. The sequence continues at coordinate 4,634 of JAODTR010094907.1, read as the reverse complement.
CTAGGGTACTTAGTATTTGCGGCTAACTTCCGGGAACTGTTTTGAGGCTCCACGATCCGCCATTGCTGTGGGGAAAAAAAACTGTCCATTGGAGTGAACGGAGATGACCGAACTCTCTCCTTAAATGTCTCTGGCTCTGCCTATCCCCCTCTCTGGAGCAGCAAAACAGTAATGTACTAAAATGTTCCATATTAAAAGTTACTTAATCACTTTACTTAAATCTAGAGGAACTAGTTAAGGGATATTTTAAGGAGGAAAAATTAAGGGAAAATATTATGATAAATTTTTATGATACACCCCTCTCTCTCTCCCCCCCCCCCCTCTCTCTCTCTCAGGCTATGTGTTTAACAGCATTTCAGCAGAACAAATGTTGGCCTCTAGTCACCCCAGAACCACTGAAGACCTGTTTGCTGTCATCCACAGGTAGCATACACACACATGCACACGCACACACACGTATGCACACACTCACGTATACATACAACTACACACACACACACACACACACACACACACACACACACACGCGCACACACTGTACACCTTTCTGCCTCTATGTCTATCAGGTCTAAGAGGAAGATGCTCGGAAGAAGGGATTCCGAAGACAAAAGACACCGTCGCTCCTCCTCCTCCTCCTCCTCCTCCTCCTCAGCCTCCACCCCACCACTGAGCCCCACCGACGACCTCTCCCCCGCGGCCTCCAGGGGTCAGAGGTCAGGGAGCAGTGAGAGCTTCAAGGCCCTCCTCCTCAGGAGAGGCTGCCGCTCTGGCCCGGCCTTCCGCGCCTCAGCCGTAGAGCGCCTCCGCACCGCCGCCCCTTGCCACCAGAGGGAGCCCTCGCTGCAACAGCCGCACCAACCGGCCGTACCAGAGGTAAGCACAGAGGTACCCGACGCCAACGCCCGCCTGGTGGATGTACCCTTCTCCCCGGCGACACCTGCCTCCCCGACCACAGTTTCCCCGGCAACCCCGGGTTCCCCGGTGACCCTGTACAGCCCAAGGATACCTGCGTTCTTCGGCCGCAGGAGGAGCTACCTCCTGCTCTCCCCGTCCCCCAGTCTGTTCTCCCTCTCGCCGCTCACCGTCGCCCCCCAGTGGGGGCCGCGGGGCGCCCGCTCTCTCACCCCGCCCTGCTCGGCCAGCCGGCGGTTCGCCGCCCGCTGCCGTCTCCCCGCCTGCCCCATGACAGCCATTTTGGAAGGGGAGGAGGAAGTGGACATGTTTGCGTCGCTGCCGTGCGCAGCTCTGGTGTTGGCGGGAGAATCGAGCTAACGACTGCTCGATAGAACTGGTAGAAATAGAACTACAGTGGCTAATAGAACTACAAGTACTATGGATTAATTGGACCGGACTGAAGTTTGATGGACAATGGAGTCAAATCTTCTAGGAAGACGTCCATCCTGAAACCACACGCACACAAAGTGTTTGTAAAGGAAACGTCTCTTATAATTAACGTACACTGAAGTGGTAAATGTGAAGCAAAGTAGTGAATGGAACATCAAAGCAGATTTATCTACTTCTAATGCATCTTGCAAATGTAGCAATGTAGGTGACTTGAGATAGATGTTTAACATTCCACCAATCTTGACTTGACTTTTGACTTTGTGTTTGCCGTCTTCTCAATAGGCCTGTGTGAGCACAATTTGCAACGTTGAGGTTAATCACCTGACTACATATCCACATCAGTTAATGTTCATAGGCCTAAATAACATTACATGAGCCTACTTTTATATAATTTCATATATGTTATTATTATTAATAATAATATTATTATGTTAGTGTTGCAAAGACAGTCTCACATTGACCTGATATTTTTTAATGCAATTTAGGACCGTATGTACTAGGCTATAGACTGTCTAATATGGACACCATACAAGATTTGACAAAAAAATATATATATAGTGCAGATTCTTTTTAAACAATTAGCCTAGATTGTGTGTCAACTGGAGTGATACCCTTTTGGGACCGTAATGATTACCGACATTCTTACTTGTGGTATTTCTAGCAGTAAGATAATTTTTATTATAGCCTATTCAATTATACATGAATGTATACAATTCTAGCGCTATCTTGACGTTTAGCTAGCTTCTAGAGAGCCAACTCATTGTCACAACAGATGGCATTTAATCGATTTTTATCTTGATATGTTGTGCTAAAGTTTTAGATTTCTAATGGTCGAAAAAACTGTCTGTGGAGATATTTTTGAGTCATGTTTAACGGTTAAATGTTTGTACCGTAATTGTTTTATTATGTTGTAGCCTATTTAGGCTATTCAGTTTTATTCACGCATGTCATTGTCAAATCGAGGTTAGTTGAATGAGCCTATGTAGCCTATGACAAGACACTGTTGATACATCTCATGTTTTGACTTTATGTAGCAGACACATTTCTTTATAACTGTCACTTTACTAAATGGTATTGCCTACCTACAGTACAGTATGTTTGTTCTACAGCCCCGATCTTCGGTATGTTTGTGTTGTAGTATTTATTTACAGCACGGCCAGGTGGTGCTAGCTAACAGAATGTACTGTTACGATGTTAGAGATGGGTCGGTTTAAGTTTGACTCGACAGTCAGCATATGAAAATGACGAATGTATCTGCATGACTTAAATATGTAATGTGTGAAAGAGAGAGAGAGAGAGAGAGAGAGAGAGAGAGAGTGTAAAGGGGATGTAGAGAGAGATAGAGAGAGAGAAGTGAATGAAGGATTAAGACATAAAAGAATATATTGGTGAATGTGCTTTCAGCCCTGGAACCACAGATTTTAATAAATAGCCTATGTGTTGTATCAAAGTCAATGGGTTCCTTTCTCTTATAGTTCTACAATTAATCAATTACTTGTTTTATGCTTTACTTGTTATGATGTGTGGAGGTGTGTAGTAAGGCCATAGACATTATTTAAGGGGTTAATATAAAAAGCGTGCAGTTTCTAGGACTGACCACTGAGGGACGCTATTAATTGCGTTTTAGATACAAAGTATTAACATGTTACACTTCATATTTATTTCAACAATTCTAAACTTAGTCATTTAAAATAAAACAACATATTCAACTCAAATGTCATGCAACAGTATTCTATTGTGTCTCTTCGTAAAACAACCGTGTCAGATAGTTTTATTTTACAGGATAACATTAAACTGTATACAATAGTAAAAATGGAATAGGGGGTAACTTTCAATTATTAATGTATTTGCTGCTGCAATGGTCAAACTCATTTCTAAAATATATAATATCTATACTACACAAAGACTCCCACAACGGGCGTCTAATCAATGTCCTTCAACAACAGGTGGCCGTTACTTTCAAGGTCTTTGGGTCAGGTCAGGTGTATTACTGTAATCACGGGGCTCTTGTTTCTTGTCTTGACATAGATAAAAATTTGTGTTTAAATGATTACAGGTGTGTGTGGGCCAGAGACCGGCTTGCTCTCCTCCTGCATGCAGACCTTGTCAAGGGGACGCGCGGCCCTGGAATTGAGCTGTCTCTCGTAACAACGCATGTAGTTAAATACCACCACCGCCGCGGAGCAGAGATAAGATAAGCTAACAAGCCAGATAGCCATGAATCTACATGAGTAAAGGGGAAGAAATAACGGCTCCTTTGTAAGGACTCTGGCTGGCAGCGGTGACAGTTGTTATTACAAGTGGAGGGGGTAAACGTATTCAGACGAGGTCAGCGCTCAGGCGGAGGAGTTCAGTTCCGACACAAACCAGGGCACAGCCAAGTGTAACATGGAGACACAAGAAGGATGAGGAATGCCTTATGTGGGTGCAGAATCAGATAGAGAGCTTGATTGTCAGACAGGATTAGTTAAAAACTAATAAGAGGAAAAAATACACAAAACAAAAAATAGGTGAGTATAGATTTCGATAGAATAGATGTATTCTCTGTCTGAATCTAACCTCTCCGCAGGTTTGTAAGCTCATTGCATATACAATTATTTTAGGTTCTAAGTTTCTAAAAGAGGCACTGAATTGAATGTTGTGTGGAGTTCACTGCAAGCACAGTAGAAAATAATACATTTCATTGTTTGCACATCACCTACCAGGTTTCAAATGTCTCAGTAATGTGTTATATAACCCCATTACAGACAAATGTCACAGTAAAAAGTTACATTACTGCTTTACACAAATGTCACAGTAATGGGTAATATAACCCAGTTACAGTCAAATGTCTCAGTAATATGTTACATAACCCAGTTACAGTCAAATGTCACAGTAATATGTTACATAACCCAGTTACAGTCACTCTGAGGCGGACACACACACACACACACACGCCCGCTGTACAGTGTGTGTGTACTTACAGTACGTGCGTGTGATTTCCATGTTTTAAGCTAAATGGCCTCAGCGAGGACCTTAAAGAGTCATTTGAGTGTTGACATAAACATGCTTGTCTCTCCACACGTGTGTGTGTGCGTGCGTGTGTGCATGTGTCAGAGAGAGAGAGGGAAAGAGATGGAAGAGATAAGCCAATGATTGGCCTCTGTGATGGTGTGTGATAACATGGGGGAGAGAGTTTGTCACTCGCTGACCTCTGAACAACCCTTCCTCTTTCAAATAGTCTCTCTCTCTCTCTCTCTCTCTCTCTCTCTCTCTCTCTCTCTAGTTTGCTGATAATTGAGCATATTGGC
>JAODTR010094896.1:0-10962 GCA_025399935.1 Amblyopsis rosae | reverse complement strand
CATTAGCGCAGGTTAAAGGTGGAGTCAGCGAGTTTTATTGATTATTAAGCAAACATCTCCTCACTGCCTGTTATGTGTGGGCGCAGAAAACAAATAGCTGCTACTCAGCCCTGGCTCTGTACATGGGAACACAAACAAAGTGGTGCAAACCGCACCACACAACACTATGCCAGCCTTGGCAATGCATGTCCAGTGTGTGGGGCGGAGCTTCTAATAAAACACTATATGGCATTGAAGGGGGAGGTGTCTTTGTTTTGATTGAGTCCTAATATCAGCAAGCTTTCTCCAGCACTCCTGACTGCACCTTTTAACAGAACAACTGAATTTGAAATTCATCCTCAAATCTGATTGGTCGGTGTTGTACGTGTGCCATTCAGTTTAGCCCTTCAGCTCCCCTCCAGTCAGACTCTCCAGGATATGTAAAAAACGTGACGCTGAGGGATCAGATTCACTGTGTCGTGTTTGTGGTCGACACCTGCAAAGCCTCGGTCCTTTCCGACAAAATGCTGGAAAAGATGGCTGCAATCCGTAGGAAGACCATTCAGTTGGGTGAGCAAAATGCAAAATATGAAGATTTGTTTTGTTTGTTTTTTATTTTTTAATTTTTTAATTTTAATTTTTTTCCTGCCAGGGATTCCCCAACTTTTGCTGATGACCAAAGTAGATGAAGCCTGCCCTCTAGTGGCGGAAAACTTGAGGAATGTGTATCTCAGTGAATACATCCAAAGAAAGGTAACGTCAACAACGCACAGCACATTTAAACCCTGTCCGGTTGCACATATGACAGCATGTCCTCCAGTACATCACAACGATAACAACCTCCACATGTTGTTAATGTGACCAAACGTGCTGTAGGCCCGCAGCTGAATCTGCTGACCTCATCGTTATGCTAAAGGGATATGAGATTATATATTATATTGATGACAATGTGGAAGGACTGGCTCTTTCATCTCTGGCACACACGCGTCTATGTGACCAATGAGTATGATTGCTGTTATGTACTACAGCCATGGAAGAAATTACGAGACCACATTTCATTTAATAGTATAAATATACTGTAAAAACACAATTATTATGTAAATAATTTATTATAAATAGTAAAACAAGGAGAAGTTGTGGTCTCTTCATTCCTTTCCACGGCTGTATATTGACGAACGATGCCTTTGAGCCACCATCGCTGCCGTTGCAGGCCCAGGAGTTGAGCTCGGCTCTGGGGATCCCGCTGGGCTGCATGTTGCCGGTGAAGAACTACAGCCAGGAGCTGGACCTAGACGTGGCCACGGACGTGCTGCTGCTGAGCGCCGTGGACCAGATGCTGAACTACGCAGACAGCTTCTTTGAGAACCAGGTGGTCGAGCCGCAAGACATGGACCTCTACCAATCCAACGACTCCATGCGCCCGAACCTCTCCCGGCCCGAGAGCAAGCCTTTAGTGTGCTGAGCCAACCACTCTAATAAAGGCTCCTTGAAAGCCAGTAGGTGGTCGGCATTAATGTATCAGAACGATCAGTGGAGCAGAGAACAATGCCATAACACTGCATGTTACTAGTAGTATTACATTATTCCTATGTTGTCTTTAAGATATCAGATCTTGTTATTTGTTCTTTCCCTTCCTAAATAATAGCATTTGTAAAAGGAAATACTGCTGACACTCGAATATCTTGTTCTTTTCTAATATTTCTTGGTACAACACATTGTAAATAAATAAAAAACACATTCATGTGTAAATTATAATATTGTGATTTATTAGTTTAATAATTATGGTATTTTTAGTTAAACCTACAACACACACCCATGATGACAAAGATACTGCTATAGGCTAAATCATGATACAAGTATGACAATGTGGCATGAAAATATGACAGGACAAGAATAATTGGAAGACAAAGTCTGCAAGTTAATAAATCGGATACATATTTATAGGATAAATACAGATAAAACATTTGATAGAATTAGTAGTGTATATACGTTTATAATGGCAACGTAAAATGCCCATCTCAAAATATCACAAAAGTATAATGTACTAATTAAAAAGCAAAAAAAAAAAAACTATTGGCCACTTTTATGAATAAGAAGAAATGAATGCCACTTGCAAAGCGGGATTACTTGTACCGTTTGCAAAACCGCAGCAGGCTGGTTGTAGTTTCGGTGACGCCCTCCACCTCCTACTGTATAATATCTTGTGTCGCAATGCCTCCAAGTTCACTTGCACTACTGTTCTGTCAGCGTGTTGCCCAGTCGACGAAGTTACAGGCCAACGTCCACCTTGTTGACATCTCTCTCAGCGAGACGGATTTAGTTTTTCAAGGAAAAAAGAAGTTTCGCCGTAAATAGTTCAAGGTATGTTTGCCTATTAATTTTCAGTTTTCTAAAAGGCTTATTCCTGTTGTCATGTTGTAAACAGGCTCATGCGGGCCGTATGCTTTACCGGCTGCGCTGGGACGTGTGCATGAGACTGTCGGCCAATCTGCTTGACAGAACAACCTAACAAGCAAACAATGACACAAACTGCCGTTTATTGCGCAAAGTCTGGCAGTATTTGGGTTATGAATTGGTAAATCCATCGCTATAATCAGTGTTTACCGATAAGGCTGATCTATTCTGTAGGAAGAATGTAATGTCATTAGCCTACTAAAACGGTAGCCTATTGATAGAACATTGAGCAGCGCAGTAGGCCTAAACATGTAGACTATTAAAGCTAAACGTTTACTAAATTGTGATTGCGTATAGGCTAACTCATGCAGTCAAGTCTGCATATAATTCAAGAAGACACCTTTTATTTTCCTCCTCAGAATGCAGTCTGCAGCATCGGCTCTTGAAGAGTTGCTGGTGACAGCCCAGCAGCAAGACTGCCTGACGGTTGGAATCTACGAGTCTGCTAAACTCCTGAATGCGTGAGTAAAATCCCAGCGCGCACGCACACGCACACACACACAGTGCGTGGAATACCCTTTTGTCTATAAACCCGACCTACAGCTGTATTTGATACTGTGTGTTGTTAACTTGTTCCAGTGGAGCTGAAGTTAGTTGGTTGAGAGAACAGGTTAGTTCCTCAGGCCTGACTGCACTCTATCCCCCCCCCCCCCCTCAGAGACCCAGACAGCGTGGTCCTGTGTGTGCTGGTGGGCGGCGACGACGAGGACGATGTCGCCCTGCAGATCCACTTCACGCTCCTGCAGGCCTTCTGTTGCGACACCGGCATCACCATCCTGCGCGTGTCCGGGATGCACCGTCTCCAGGGGCTGCTGAGGCAACCCCGCGTCGCCGTGGACACCGGCGGAAACTGGGAAGAGCCCGGAGACCTCCACTGTCTTCTAGTCACGGTGAGCTACATCATGTGTTGCCAGATTTAGACCAAACGTAAGCCAATGTATGTTGCAGGGGGGGCAGGCATAGAGAACAGTTTGTCTAGGAGCTTTTACAGTTAGAATGAGGTTGTTTTAGCGCGCGCATTTATTGCATGAAACCAAAACAAACCTTTTTTCATAGCCTTTTATAAATGCAGACACACATCGAGGAATATTCCTTTAAAATATCAATTTAAGGATACCCTGGGGAGGGGAGGGGGTGGCAGAGATGAGCCAGGACCCCTGTCTAACACGAGCTGCGTCTCTCCTCCAGGAGAACCCCCATGCGGCCCACTGCAGGCTGCAGGAGGTGGGGACATACTGCAAGGAGAGCCAGCGCCTCGATCAGTGGGTTCCCGAGCTGGTTCTGCAGGAGCGCTGAGAGTGGGCTCGCACACACACACACACATGCGCACGCACGGGAGATGTGCCAACCAGAGCCCCCCCTCGCTGCCCCTAACCCCTTCCACCACCACCCCCGAGAGAGAGGGCTAAGGCAGGGAGACCATACCCAGAGGGGGACTCGACAGTGGGGCCACACTGGCCCCACTGTTCCCCTGGTGGAGGCCTGGAGGGACTGTCGAGGGCAATGGGAGCGCCCCCTTCCCGGGGGCCCCAGGAGCAACGTCACGGGGTGAAGCTAGGATATATGACCCGTATCCAGATACCCACGCCGTCGGAGAGTGTGAGAACAATTGGAGGACGGCTGCTATGTTGTCCAAGTTTAGCTGTGTGAGAAGAGCTGTGAAGCTCCTGGGGGGGCCGGACCTGCTAGCTTGAAAAGCTAGTCGGCTGCCTAGCAACTATCCCTGGATTGCCTGCGTCGGTGGAATGCTGCACCGATGTAACTTTGCCTGTCATTCCTGTGTATTCTGTGGTTCAGAAGGAGCCTTTGAAAGGAGGGTGTGTGTGTTTGTGTTCGTTTGTTTTGGTGGTATGTGTGCATTTCCATCTCCTTCGGTAAAGACACTGGGTGTGGCGTGTCCTTTACACGAAGAGTCAGATCTGTGGAGGAAGCGTCACCATGGAAACTGAAATGGAAATTATATTTCATTTTAAATTCACACAATGCCCAATTTGGCACTGTGGGAACAATTCTAAATGAGAAGAAAAAACAGCGTGTGACATTCTGGTCTGATAGGAACAAAGGACTTCTAAATGAAGACAGGACAATTATCTTGGTGCCTTCAGTTACTGCCTTCTTATAAAGTAACCCCTATATTCAAAAGCAGATTACTTGTGAATTTATCATACTTGACTTCAGCTCTGGTTTTATTATGTCAATAAATGAATGTGTCAATATTTATAAACTGTCTTAATCCTGAAAGGGGTTTCTGTTTAGATTCAATAAGAAGTAGCGATGCTTACGTCATGGAACAGGAGCTACTGCTGAGTCATGCTAATGCTGTTTACGTTTGCACGGCAGTAATGGAAAATGGCAAACGCACACATGGGTCGGCGTCATTGTCGCACAGACGCACAATCCTACAAATCTCCATCCCTGGCTGCCTATTGTCGTAACGTCACGGTGGTGGTTACACAGCCAGAGAGGGTGGGGCGTGGCAGAAACCTATTACGCTCAGCAGCACCACAATAGACAGGTGTTGTAGCCAGTGTTGTCTTACCAGCCAATGTGCCTGGGGTACAATCCTAAAGGATTGAGAGAACATCTTGTCTTTTCCAGTTCACAAGTTTGGAATCACTCAGGAAGGATCACATTTTCCATGAGAACTCATGGTTTAAAAGGAACATTTTGTATAGTTCAGACATTGACACGGTGGAACACAATTCCCGCTTGAAATATAAAAGGTGCTTTCTACGTTGCAGCAATTGCAACCACTCCCACATGCACATCGTCCTCATTCTAGCTGTCAGTTTGTCGAGGTGATCTCCAGAAATGTCACCCCAAGCTTCAGGAGCCTTTGCACGTTACTGTAGATGTTCCAGCAAGATCAGTCATTTCCGACTATAACAAGCATGTGTGAAATATATAGAAACAATACACACGTTTCTTTCAACGGACACAACAGGGACACATTGACATTTATCACTGTTAACAGACCTTTTAACAGTAGTGCAAGTGCATGGCTGAAGAGTGGTGGGGGGGGGGAGGAGTAGAGAGGACTACCGGCCAGCCATTCGGCACATAAATGCGGGAGGGGTGAGCGTTCCCACACTTCAACCCAAAAATAGCCTAACAACAAGGCAAGGGCTGTCACGTTTAAGAGATGCAAAGGCGGGCTGCATACACAGTGCAGTATAGTTCCATACCTGCAGGCCAGGGCGTGACCTGCAGGTGAATTAAGCCCACTTACAGTATGACAGCTGCCTGCAGGAAGGTAACAGGGTGTTCTGCCCCTTGCCCTGCGTTCTCTCTGCGCCTCTTCCCCGGGGCGGCCCGCCTCTTGTTCTCACGCGCCAGCCCGGAGCTCCCGCCGCTCCGTGCAGTCAGGAAAGCAGCCAGGGAACATTCCAGCACACTGTGCCTCCACGCCTGTTGTTTACTATCATCTGGAGGGAGTTAGGGCTGCTGCTGAGGGGATTGGCCGGCTGCCCACACAGCAAACCCTTTATTGGCTGGCTGCTTGTGCACCTGGAAGCTGATTGGGCATTGACTGGCACGGGGGGCGGGGTTTGAAGGACACTTGTAGGTGACTTGTGTGACTGTTCCGTGCAGAATGATAAAAGCATTCTTCTCATATGTCCCAAGAGGGAGTTAATAGCCTGCCTATCCTTGTCCCGTTGTTATGCTCAGAGAGGAGCCCGCCCTGCCAACCAATCTACCAGGAATGCACTGTGTGTGTGTGTGTGTTGTGTACCCAGCCTGCAGCGTGTGTGTGTGTGTGTGTGTGTGTGTGTGTTGTGTACCCAGCCTGCAGCGTGTGTGTGTGTGTGTGTGTGTTGTGTACCCAGCCTGCAGCGTGTGTGTGTGTGTGTTGTGTACCCAGCCTGCAGCGTGTGTGTGTGTGTGTGTGTGTGTTGTGTACCCAGCCTGTAGTCTGTAGGTGCGTGCGTGTGTGTGTGTGTGTGTGTGTGTGTTGTGTACCCAGCCTGTAGTCTGCAGGGTGCGTGTGTGTGTGTGTGTGTGTGTGTGTTATGTACCCAGCCTGTAGTCTGCAGTGTGCGCGTGTGTGTGTGTGTGTGTGTGTGTGCTAATCATCATGAGTTCTGAGACAGACTGTGCTGTCTCCATGCTGCTGCCACAGTGCACCATGATCACGCGTGTGTGCAGACATGTACCGATTACACTGTGTTCTGTGAAGCCACCGTTTGCATGTTTTGTGCATCAGTACACCACAATAAGACAAATAAAACCAGAAATGCATTCATTTGTCATCTGTGTCTATGTGCAGATATGTATATATAATGAGTTCCATCTGCATGTTGTGACAGTACAATCAAACCCATAAATAATGTGCAGTTATGCACTAATTAGGATATGACTTGAATTAGGACATTTGCTTGCAGCAGTACACCACAATCAAACAAATCAAACAAAATGCATAAATGTATCATCTTTTTATTAATGTTTTCTACTTCTCAATATCATCTTTTTAACAGCAATATCCACAAAATATTAACAGTGTGCAAGAAAACAGGAGTTATGGCACATCAGAGAAAAACATTTACAAAAAATAGATATATTTTCTTTAGACTCAATCAAGGCAAAAATATACATATACTGTATGCATACACAGGAGGTCAGAAGAAACAGGCAGGGTTCAGAGTTGGTTCCCAGACATGGGTGAACATGTACACATACCAGTCAGATTAGCTGTCAACATACAGTAGCAGCCACCTACATTGGTTGTGTCTGATTGCAGCCCAACCAGGTATGGAATGAATCAAATAAAAAGGACAGCATCGCTCAAGGTCTTGGCCGCAGACATTGGAACGGTATGTTAAGTGGGTGTGTGTAAATGCATGGCTTTCATGCTTTCAATTGACACTGGCAAGACGTCTTAGCGTACCCTATAGCATTTTTACAGAGATCCTCTGGGTTTCTTTTTCAAGGTGAACTTCCACCATCAAGACTGCTTTTGGTAAAGGGCATGGATATGGTAGTCAACTTGTTTAAAGGAAACCCATCTCCATAAAACTGTATTATGTTGACTGTTAGCTGAATATCTCATTGTAAAGACTGCAATCTCTACAAGCACACTGGGCATTCTGACAACTCCATTTCTTTTAATATTGAACGAATGCTCACCCTTTAAGTTGTGATAAAGTGAGTTCCTCCTTACCCTTACCTTATTTTTCACCTATATGACTGTTGTTAACGCAGGCATGCACACATATATGTAAAATTAGATAATGTTGGTGGAGTAATGACACAAATAAATATATGATTAGTTACCTTTTAAAAGCTCAAGGACATCCAATTTCCAACAATAATTTATAACGATTATTTAAGTAAAATGTTGCCTTATTTCAATCCACGACTATAAATTTGAATACATGTGGTATTGAATCTCATCTCAACATATGTTGTTATGGCGACAAGCTGCACATGGAGGTATGTGCCTTGTGTAATGGTGACCAGCCTGCTATGCCGTAACTTAAGCACCACTCTCAAAGCTCGACACGGGCTTTAGCATCTCTTGCTAAGCATCCGCGCTCATGCAGGGAAACCGGGTTCGAGTTCCGGGCCGGGACTGAACGGTCGCAAACGCACTCCACCATGCACGGGAGCGCACGAGCAACAGGCCAGGCAGAACCTGCCAGCGCAGGCATGCACCTCTGTGGCACATCTAGCGCTCTCTCTCTCTGCACAGACACCAACTCATTACCCTCAGAGAGGACTGTTCTCTGGATCTGAGCATTTCAGGGGAGTTGAGGCAACAAAGAGGTGATGGATGGGCTATATGGAGGCCAAAATATACAATAAAGAGTTACCCACCATAAGGTTTTCATATTTAGAAGCCACACGTCACTTTCAAGACGACTCATAGCAAAGTGTGTTGTAAACTAGCTTGGATGCCAGCCTTGTTAACTTAGCAGCTATAGTTAGCAGCTCTGTCCTTATTCAGACATTTGGCACCGCTGATCACTGGATGACCCTACCGACATGTTATCCAAACACTGTGACCTGTTTGTTTTGATTCAAGGTCACACAGACCCAGTAAGCAGCCAGTCAGGGGGGAACGTTTATGGAATTTAGCCGAACTTTCAGATCAGATGAGATGGGAAGATAGCGCAGAGAGCAGTTAGTGGCCCAGTGACTAACCAGGCTACCCCGTGACTAACCAGGTTGTTTTCTGGGTTTGTTGCAACCCACGCCTCATCCCATGGCATATGGCTTTTTCCAGTGTCCATGACAGCGCACACAAGTTACACCCATTCTCTTGCATGTACGTGAGGGCCTCTCTCATGGTAAATAACACGTTTCTCTGCCACTATCACACACCTTAAGGCTTCTCCAGGCTTTGAACTAAAAGCACACGCCCACGCATGTGGCTAAACGCACGTTGTTTTTGCCCATGTACACGTTGTCCCAGATGTGTTCAGACACCCAAACCCTACACAGAGGGAAATGAGGTCTAAAACAGGTCTTCCGTACATACAGGATCATTACTATGATCAGTTTGCACCACTAGCCAGACAAGCATGAATGCCATAATAAAAGGAAGACAGACAAAATTCCTGACTGATGGAATGAAGATGAGTAGCACTAAAGACTGAAACAGAAGCGGATTCTGTGTTTCTATTCTTTTTTTTATCTTACAAACACTGTACAGGGTAATGTAATATTGAATTGACCAGGTTTCATAGACTCCATAGAAAGAGGAAACTCAAACTAACCCAAAACAGCTACTTATCACTTCTGCACATCTTAAAGAAAGTTTATACACTTGACAGTTCTTTTTTAACTTTTTTTTTTTTTTTATTCTTTATTGGGGTTTTATTTTTCTTATCATTAGTTTGTACAATCAAGTTGGGTTCATCGGAAAAGAGGAGGCTTGTAGGAAGTGGGGGAGGCAAGGGGCCAATGAGGAAAGTTTAATGGCAATCAGATGCTGTCAGTAGCCCTGGCTCTGACCAATCAGAGCCCACTACCCTTCTGGTGCACAAATCAGACAAAGGGAATGGCAGGGAAAGCCAGAAGTAGTGTGAAACCACCACATGAAGGCAAACATCTCCGTGAAGAACAGAGTCCATCATCTACCAGTGGCTTCCGTCTCATATAGACCCAAACACAACACACATGGACCAGGGATAAAGGGAATTATTTCCATTATCTCCCTCAGCTTCCAGCCTGTGATGCAGGCCACTGTACTGTGCACACGGTCAATCTAAAGGTCCATCCTCTACAGTAAACGCTGCCCCCAGTGGCTTGATGCAGGAGAAACCTTTGCTTAGATGCAACAGGCAACAGAGCAGGCATTGAAACCAGTTTACCATCTATAACGTTTAACATCTGGCAAATAATAATCGGTTATGCCTGCCTATGACATATACTGCAAAGAAAAATTAGAACAAAAGGAACTGTACGGCATTGTTTATATGTTAGGTAATGCGTCAACACATACATGTAATTCACAAACTAGTATTTCTTAAGAAAACAAAAATGCAGTAAATGTCTGTAGTTAGTAGCTTAAGTTCTATGTAGTGTTTCACTTGTTTCTCCGTGATGTTGGCACCAGGTGGCCTCAAAGATGGACGTCTGGGGTCAGTCCACAGATCTGCTGCCAACACAATAGACAGTATGACCAGCAACACTGACCCCAGACGAGAATAAAGAGTTGGCTTCCTATATTGGCACGGATGAGTTTTGACCAAAGACGGTTGCCGTAGCTAAAGTTAAGTCACAGGCATAAAAAAAACCTATAGTCAAAAGGCGAGAGGTCCGGTGATATGGGTGGGAACATGCTAGCCCGCAAGCCAAAGGCTTATTAGCCTTTGGCGCCGCGAGTCAGCCAAACCCACCAGGCTTTAGCAGAGCTCTCTGAGGACTCGCATGACGGGCAATGTATTAGACTCCTGACAAAGTAGCACTTAGTTTATCTTAACGGGCAAGCTGGTCATTTCTGGCATAACTGACTGAAAAGTCCAGTACCTGGATAATCCTCACATGCATGACACCCCCCCCCCCCCACAGCTCATCCACCGATGGTTTAACCCCCCCAGTCATGTAAACCAACAGCAAGAAAGAGGTCCTGCTGTACTTGCCATATACAAATTCCTACTGATTAGTGAACAAATACCTTTTCAAGTTAAGCTGACACGCGTAGTTGATTATTGACCATCATATGTGAATATTTACCCAAGCACCTTGGTTGATACTCAGTGATATACTGATCTCAGACACGCTAAAGAAGTAATACCTGCCCCCTAGTGGTGGCTCTGGTGTATGGCGCTTTTCCAGAGTGGCTCTTTTGAGTGCATGTGTGTGTGTATGTGAACAAACGGAATAGTCTGCTAAATGTATCTATGTCGTGTCTATGCATGCAAGAGTTTGTGTGTGCGTGAATGTGTGTGCGTGAATATGTGTGTGTACACATGTGTAATCACATATACACGTGTGTATTAGTGTGCCTGTGTGTAGGTGTGTGCGCGTGTGTGTGGCGGCTATAGGATGATTCAGGGGAGGGGTAATGGTGTTGGAGGGGAGGGG
>JAODTR010094895.1:0-35485 GCA_025399935.1 Amblyopsis rosae | reverse complement strand
AATGGTAGAACTGTCGATATGTCGCCTATAATATAATTTATTATCCTTCTGCACGCATTTGAATGAAAATTCGAATTTAATTGTTTAATTGTATTGTGTGTATGGTGTATGTTGTGCGACAAGGATACAAACTATGTGAAGAAGGCTAGGAGGCATGGAAACAGACGCACCACACAAACACACACACACACACACAGAGTAATCGTTTCATTTAGCCACCCCCCTCATTTACATTTTCCGGGGCATTTTTCATCATAAGCGGGTTCTGTCATCGATATTTGCAGGGAGATTGAGGGCTTGCTTCGGCCCAGGCCCCAGAGGAACACGAAACGCATTATGGAAGCCAGGCAGCTACAGGAGGAGCGCTGGTAATGTTTTACCCTCGACAATGAGTTCCATTCCTTTGGAAGTCCCATGCAGAGTTTGGGATGTAATACTCATATGGACCAGTTTATGGGGATTAAGAGGTTTTATTTAGTCTACGGGGCCAACAGGCCTGCTCTTCCCAGCTCTGTCCCTTCACAGTGCAGCCTTTCCCTGCTGCCGGGCGGACTGCTGGCCCACGCTGGGACTGGCTTGGCGGTCAGAGACTAAGGTCTTCCACACTGTGGTGGAGTGGAGCGGTTCCTGCCTGTCACCCAGGCTGCAAGAGACATCAAAGGTGATGTGCTGCACCTGTGGCAGGTGGTTCTCTGTAGCTTTTGGGTCTGACTTTGACTTCTGGCCTCCAACCAACTTGGATCTGAGTTTTGAGCCTCAATAACGCAGTGTGTCACGATTCATGAATTAGACTGCACTAACAAAATGTCTCTCTCTTTCTTTTTAGTTTTTTTTTGTTCCTGACATGGAGTCGTCCTGTGTCATAGCGATTTGTACATTTTCTGCATGCGTTATCTCTGTTCTCATCTGTTTACATGTAGCGTGTGCGCTTGCATGTGCGCATGGGAGTCCCATGTATGTGTGTGGCATTCTTCCATATTTTTTCCCCACTAGGAAAAGTCTCATGTTCACTCTCTAACTCGTCCCGGTAGAGGGTCAATTGCAACCATTTGGCTGCCAGTCCGCTCCAAAATAAACATTTGTAGAGAGGGGACTGTACAGGCAGGTACCTGGAGGCTGTTTCTCCCTCCCTCACCCACCCTTCCACTACCATGCTTTCTCCAAGGGTAACTGCGGTGGATTACGCTTATTTTATAGGCTAGCTAACATGCTAGCAGGGCTGCTGCTCTCGGACCCAGCCGGCCCGGGCTCCGTGCGCTGTGGTCTGGCTAGTTTTAAGAGCCCTGGAGGATCACAGGGAGAGACAGGCCAGGCCAGCCCAGCATGCAGGCTCATTTGATATGTACACGGCCATACATAGTAAAACACACACGACATCTCCCTCATTGTGTAAGCTGTCAGGAGTATGGTTTTCATTTAGAGATTTGGGTTTAGATTTATGCGGGCCCAAGTCGGCGGGGGAAGGGGGGGGGGGGTCACTGCCGTTTTGTAGCGGGAGGGGAGTGGAGGGGTGGATTTAAGCAGCCCCATTGAGGCTGATGGCAGGCGACTGGTTTAACTGGGGCCGGGCAGCAGTCTGTGCTGCTCAATTTTGCCCACATTAATCAACCTCACATTTCCTCACATCAGCCTGAGTGCCTATCAGCACGGCTGGCTCGTTAGCATAATGAATTCACAGAGGGCCACAGTCCACGCAAAGTGGAGTTTGGGCCTTGGATATGAGTAAAAAAAGATCCTCAAATTATTTTCTGGTCAGATCTTTTCAATGTACCTCTCAGGATTAAAGTTCTGTAAATTCTGTAAAGTTATATTAACTAGCCTCTTGGGATAAATATGTGAGAATTGTTAACACTAATCACCATTTAACGATACATGCATATTCATACATCATGAGAATTGATAACTAGCGCATGTACGTTAAAATGGCCATGGCCTTTTTGTATTTGTCATTGAGTTTTTCCCAGGCAGACTTCCTCTAAGTATGAATGAGGGTGAGAGCAAGGGTCAAGCAGGAGAAGGGGGGGTATGGAAGGGGATGTCTGTCTGGGAGAGTGAAAGCATGCGGTCAGACAGTGGGAGAGGGTTTGCCTCGTCGGCCATTCATACAGGTGCTTATAATTTGCAGGGTGTGATTAATCATTGTTGTGTTTGCGGGTGACACCTTGTTTAATGGATGTGTCCATCTCCCAGCGCTCAATATGGTGGGGAGCTAGGCATTAGCATGTGTCGCGTCATGTTCCACTGTAGTCTGAACACACAAAATCATTATTTATTATATATTTATTTTACAATTAATAAGCACATTTCCAAAACCCACTTACTCCATTGGGACTGATTTTGAGAACATTGAGTTTTAGCTCTCTAGCCTTCTAGTCAATGTCTATCATGGGCTGAAAATGTATCGGGTGCATCAACAGGTCAGAGTGAGCTTTGGCACTGTTTTCATTTGCTGACTATGGAAGTCCTTGAAAGGCATTAACTGGCACCCATAAATCTGATTGACCAAATATGGAGTTTTGGAAATGTGATCCTCATTTGATGAAAGCACCTTAGTGCAGTAGTATTTAGGAACATGTACTGTATCTATCGGTACAGTATCCTGCCCGGGGATACAGTTAAAGTTATGGGTCCGACCTCCCGCACCACTGGGTTCTACTGGCCCCTCTCGACGCTCATGTCGGCTGCTAAACACACATCTACACAGAGCTGCAGACCCAAACTGGCCACGCTAGCAGCTAGCCAAATGCAACACGTGTGCTAGGTCAGCACAGCCCTGGGACAGAGGCGGCCGTGTATTCTGTGTGTGTTTGCTTTGGGAGGAGGGCAGGCCGGCTGGTCAGCTCGCCCGTAAATCAGAGTCTTCCCGATGGAACCCTGATGGACAGCAACCTAATCTGTCCCCGGTGTGTCGTTACGGCAACCTCCCAGATAGCTGCGGATTCTGCTGCTCCGCTCATCTCTCCTTTGGCCGGATCAGCTCTCGCGCGCACACACACACACACACACACACACACACACACACACATTGATCGGCACGTCCATATAGTATACAAGCATAAATTACACAAACACGCTTGCATGCATGTACACACATTGACTCTGTCACACACGCATGCAGACCAGGCACATGCATAGACAAACACAGACACACACACGCACACACCTATGTACACAGAGCGGTCCAGATAAAGACACACATGTTGTAACAAAGACACACATGTTAAACATAAACTGGTTGAGCCAGTGTCAAGAGTTCATCGTCAGCATCTGTCATAGCAAAGCCAGTGACCAAACAAAATGTTTTGCCCCTGCCCTACACTGTTGCTTAGACAGAACTTTACTGTATCTGGATAACTGTCAGTGGCATTAGCAATGCATTAGCTGGTCCTATGAGTACCGGTGGGTACTCATAGGACATGTCACAGCCTGTTTGATGCCTAAAAAACACACTTTGAGTTCCTTCCTGCTAGGGTATCACCTTATACTCTAATCTCCACGCCCAAAAAAAAACAGGCTTCATTTGGAAACTTCTGAAAATGTTTGAAATTAATTTATCCATGTTTCTACTAACCATAACCTTAAATATGTCATAAAAACACCTTACAATAAGTAATTTACCAGATAATGCATTACTAGTACTGTTCTTATTGTTTCTTTTGTTTAACGATGGTATTTCATCTTTTTGTGAACAAAAATGTCTGTAATTTTTTCAAACTATTTCCTGTAAACCTGTTCCCATTCATAATTCTGCGCTGACAGTTTGGAGTTATTTCAGCTTTCCTGACAAATAGCTGGATGAAAGAGACCACCTCATCCGTGCATGGTTCACTTGGACTTTGTCCAAGACAGAGATCTTGACCCCTCAATTACAAGATGATGGAGCTGTTTCTCTTTCGTGTTGCTGAATTTCATTGCCAGTTTTGCATCCACACCTGCAAAATGAACCCAGTGATGCTTTGTATTTACATATTTAAAGTGAAATTGAACTTGTGTTATACCTTCTAGTCTACTTTGTAGCTTCCCTTCCTAAATAAGTCCATGTTCTCAATAAATGAACCCCTAGTTTGAGATAGTTGATGTACTCACAGGTGTATTATTCTGCCATCAACTTGCATCATTCTTTTTAAATACAGCTTGTCTACAAATATGATTTGCCTTCTTTTATGTGTGTTCTCGAATAAATGGGAGACCATGATTAGATTTGTAGAAACATTAGAATTATAATTTTCAAAAACATTGTAAGTGAATGACAGATTCCAGTTCCAACATGGTAATGCCATTAGCTGTGTTGAAGTAAGAAACATCTTTCATTTACACCAATACAGATTTGATCTTGACTATAACTCTATATTGTATAATATACTGTAAAGCTTGACCGTGCAGTATAAACTAAGAAAAATTTGTAAAAAATGCAAAGTTAGAAACAGAAGAACTAAGCCAATAATCCACAATGTCATCAGGAGACAAAATCTAGATCTACTCTAGTGACAGCGAATCTGAGGTCTTTAGACTCAGAGTGTTTGTTTGACCTTTTTAAAATCACCCTGGATACCGATCCTGTGTTCAGAAACCGGTCCGTCATTCACCGTCAATGGAGCATCTCCAGGTCAACAAGAGAATCTCGTATCACATTTCCAGCTTGATAAAGGTGGCGGTTCTTGTTCACAAATTGAAAACTGGAACTACTTAAGCTCTCGGGGATCAAATATAATTTTCAGTTCATGATATATTTCCACACTTTATCCATTTGTCTATAGTATTGTCTTATTCCACATGATAAATATGTTTGTGTCTCTTGGCCTCCATGTGTGCTTAAGCAGTGTTTCAGCAGATGATGTATGGGGGCTTAATGTGAGAGGCCAGGCTCTATAGTATGATTAAGCCAGCATATGGAGGGGCTACATGGCATGCGGCCATCTGCCTAAACAACACTTGTTTAGGCATGTTACAAAATGGGGCTCTCTGCTTGCCTGCCCACCCGCAAGGGACAATTAATTATACCAATTCCAATAATGATCCTAATTTATACACACAATACTAAAGCCTAGTTGCTGATTGCAGAATTATTGCATCAAACCGCCATCGTATGTAACATAATCGCAGTCTCTCATCTGGCCCCAACTGCCAGAGAGCTTGTGGAGCTGCGTTGTGTAGTGTTTGGCAAGAGCCCGCTAGCTCGCTATATGCGGACGAAGCTAGGACTTGATTTCACAGGGTCTTTCCTGTCAGGATGGAGTGGACAAGAGAGCGTTGCTGTCTCTCTATTGGAGAGAGGACCCCCTCCTTTCTTCATGCGGTGAAACATGCTTGCACTGTGTTTGGCCAGTGATGGCTGAGTGCGTTTCCACTTTGGTAATGGCTTGCTGCCCCTGACTCTCACGCTAAACACCAGAGGGGAACCTTGAGAGCTGCAGGTCCTGCTGCCCCCCTTCCTCTCCCTAAGCGGTGTCCTGTAGCCTGCTAGCTTGTAGTAGTCGTCTTCCTCCAAAGCCGCCTCACGTGCTTCCGTAGCGTAGAGACGAGAGACCACCCTGTTGGTGCGCTCGCTTGCTTTTCCATGGTACGGCTCCACCATGGATGCTTTCTGGATGGAGTGATCGTATCACTCCTCAGGAATGTGCTTTAGTTTTGCACTCCCTGCATCATTTGCATTTATCTACCTTGCCGGTTTTTTTCCCTTTCAAAGATCGTATACTTGGCAGTCTGGTTCTCCCATGATGCATCCCAAAATGTCAGCCAGTAAGTTTTCCTTCCAAGTGGGAGGCTATGTTGCCTAGTAGCCCTTTCCTAGAGGAGCCTGGAAGAACAACCTTGCCTGCTCTTAGTCCCACCCCAGCCCCAGACCGCAGTTGCTTGGAGATAAACCTGAACAGACCACATATGGCATTAAATGGACTTTAAGCAGCATTCAGTATAAACAATATTTAGGTGTAGAAAATGTTTATGTATTTCTCCAATTCCCTCCACATACTGTGCACTTTGTTTAAATTCAGAAAAACAATTATCTTCTCTCCTGGATTCTAATTCTTGTTTAATTTTCTATACTTGTATCAGGCACCAAGCCTCTTCCAGCAGTTTGTATGTGACACAGATATGTTATTGGCTGTGAGGGCAATGGTCATGTTAATATGTGGTGTATGCATATTGTTCATATTGTGTGCCTTTTAGCTTTCTTACGTCGTGGCCAGGTTGAGCTTTACAGTGTGTATAAGCCCAAATGTCCTTAGTCCAGGAAACAAAGAGAGTGGGCCTCTGCCTATCTGCCTATCTAGACACATGGTGTTAATAACTAATTAAAGAATTTACTGCCTCACTAAAACTCCATTATTGCTGTTCCCTCCCAATTATTGGCTCCATTATCAGCTTTTATAGACACAGGTGAGTTTTTGGAGAAAGTGGGCTGGGTTTGTACAAATGGAACAGCCAGCTCTGTCTAAAATAATCTGATTGACCACAACCACCCACTACACTGTGAAAATACCAACATGTCCAAATCGGATCCCATATGGTCCCTTAAAATTTGGCTGTGTGAAAAATGTAGGCTTTGTGTTTTATTTTTTATTTTTTTTACAGGATTTTTCTCTTAACCCTTTCTCTTTTCTTTCTTTCTTTACTAGGCGGGATTTAATGGATTCCCTTTTCTCACCCTCGTCTTTTTACCCAGAGGTCCTCCCAGTCTTTTCCCACTCTTTGTTTACCCATCCCTCTCGCCTCTCTTGTGTGTCCACTAGGTGACAGTAACGACACAGTTCTCCCCCTGTGGGTGCTAAGGATGAGGCCTAATTTCTGTTTACACAAGGTGAATTGGCTGGGGACTATGAGCTAGTCTTGGGTGCGTGTGTCAGCAGCGGTGGCGCTGTTGCAGTGTGATGTGGTGATGCGGTGCAGTAAATGGCGGTGGTGTCTGCACAGCGATGTGTGCTACGCCAGCCCGCGTTGTCTCTGTGTTACCCATCACTCAGCAACGCATAAAGGCTCGCCGTAATGACTTATTCTGTATGCTCTGCATAAGCACTCGGCTTCTGTCTGGACGGGGAGCAGAGAACAGTAGACTTGTTGGTCTTGTTTCGTTTTCAGCTGTGATGCATTAATGCGCGGGCCCTCCTGAAACCTTTATTATTTTAAGGGAAGGCTTTGCTGTTTTTCTGCGCCGCCCTGTTTTACGCTCGTACGCTCGCATACCAGCACACTGGAAGTTGACGAAGTGTGCCTCTAATGGCTGCCGAACAGCTCTGCCAGTAGACCTACGGTGCCTTGCTGAAGGGCACTGTGATTGAATCCCTGTCTTTACACACTCATACTCACCAAATGTTGTGCTTGCAGAGTGATGGAAAGGACATTGGTTTGTGTATTAATTTAACGTGTGCCAACAAGAACAATGTGGAATGATTACCGTATTATGCTGTGTAATCACTGTAATAACATTCAAGCATGCTTACACGCACACACACGCAATTCAGAGTGAATGCCGGCCCACACAAGTATACTGGTGCTGCCCAGAATAGTCATGTTGTTCTCACGAAAAGCTATTGCCCAACTACATTAGTTGTGAAGCATTCTGACAGAAGCCTTTGCATTATCTGATTGTGTTGAGGTAAATGTGATGTAAATCAAACGAGATGGCCCACGTTTTGAAAGATATATGACAGTTGAATGCAGATATGTGGGTTGTCGTCGTTTGGCAGCTCGTGAGAAAAATTACAAAACCTTGCAATTCCCTGGAAGTCTCAAGTTGAACCTGACTGTACGATATGTGCATATTTCATTCACTTGAGTGGCTGGTTGAGATGTCAGCAACAGCCATGGGGGTGAGCTGGTAGGGTGTTTTTGTGGAGGTTTTCTGACTTTCTGCTGATAGGTCAGGCGGGGAAAGTGCAGATCTGTAGATAGAGCCATTATCCACGAGTGCTGTCAGTGTGAAGCTTCGCTAATGTGATAGCGGTGATGGCCAGGTTTCTACTTGAATGAAGGTATTCCACCTGTCACCTGTCACCTGTTGATGGTGGAAGAATACTTATGCTACCTCGTTGATGTTGTACTCCAGTCTCCTCCATAAAAATACAAATAAAACACAAAAAAAACATAGTGCCTCCATTCATCACTCCTTCTTAATATGATCGGTTGTCTAAGTCGGTGCTGCTGTGCCGAGGTAGATGCTGGAGTTGGACTAATTTGTTTAAAAGTGCTTCTCGTGAAACATTCAGGACGTGGTGACGCAGCGCTTTTCTTTTCAAACATAAGCTGCCCCAGGTTTTGCATCGCCTTTGTCCCCTTCTCAATCCCCCCCTGTCATTCGCTTCCGCGCGGCCGTGTGTCCATTTGCATGGACCTCTCCAGAGTATAATGACCACAGGTGTGAGAAACCTCAGCGACAGTAAGGAGAGGGAGAGTGTTCACTACGGTTGATGACGGCTGACAATGGGTGACACAATTGCTTTCTCATTCAGAATGGCCCCTCGGGGAATTTACTGTGTGGTTTACCACATTCTTGTGACCTTGTAGCTCAGTGGTTTGCAATGTGAGTATCGGGAATAGAGGTCATTGTTAGATAAGAGGAAAGGAACAGGAAATAAAACTGACTTGTACGGTGCCTATACATGAAAATAAAAATAACACAAATGTAATGGCGTTGTTTGTGTCTCATAGTCTCTGCTAGCACACTAGTCTCAGATATGGTCAGGTCAAACTGCTGCGGTGTGTGTAGATGCTTGCACTGTGTGCATACAGTATGCCACGGAGTTCACAGCGCTGACAGACAGACACATCTTTGACTGTCTTCCTGTAGCCGGTGGGCTAACCTGCTGCCTGACTTCCAACAATAAATCCAAGTGTGGAGACATGTTAGATGTCTCCGATAGGGTGTTCTCCTTCAGCTGAGCAGGGAGGGGCGGGGGGGAGGCTTGATTAATTACCTCCACCTCAATCCCGGTTCCTCCTCCGTCTAGTCATCTTTGTGTGGATCCTCTCTCTTCCTGTTTCTCTCCTTTCATCTGCGGTGATTCAAGGCTGTTGACCTGCGGAACAAGGGGTGGAAACTGGACACCCAGCGCCCACCTAGGCGATAACAGATAGAGCAGGAGCGCCAGTAGCAGAACAGGCACGAGGAATGCTGGGGCAGAAGCAGCAGCGCTCTCGACAGACAGGGGCCCTGTGTAGAAATCCCCCGCTGTCACTCGAGATGTGCACGCTTGTTTTTCTAAGCACCCTCACAGCAGAGTTAGGGACTGTTTGGAGGTGGTGGGGTTACTGGGATGCTTCTCTGCTGCCAAGGCAGGAACTCTGATTGCTGAAATATCTGTGATTAATAGCTCTCTCTCTCTCTCTCTCTCTCTCTCTCTCTCTCTCTCTCTCTCTCTCTCTCTCTCTCTCTCTTTTCTGTCTTTCTCTCTGACATGTTGTATTTAATGTGCTGGGCCTTAAAAGGCCTTGTTTTATATGTAAATTCCTTTATAATCAGTACCTTCACGCCAGTATTTATTTTAGGAGTTGTTTTGTTAGTTTTTTGGTCATGGGGCCTTCTATTTTTCTCTCCCCTAATTCACTGAGAATGGAATCACAGCCACCACTGACACAAGAGGAGTGTTGTAAGGGAGCATACATCATGGCTGCTAATGATTGCCTGCCTCTATTTTAATGAACTCTCTTTCCTCTGCTCAAGCTTTTAATTGTCCTTTTAATATGCAGGACTCTATGAGTGCCTTACCCTATGAAACCACATGTGTCATTCTGCCGTATCCCCTGAACAAGGTAATTATAATGACAGACTTTGTCATTATAAGGTATTTATATATATTCCACATTTAATATTTACAGTGCAATATTTGTTGTGTCGGTAAATGTATCATTGACTCTCTGATATAGTATGCTCCGTCACTTAGTAACTATGTTTACTTTATTGGCCTGCATGTATATTTAACACTTACCCTTCTCTTTTCTGCAGTTTTTCACTGCCTGCTCCAGTAGTTGTGTAATGCATTGCCACAAGCATGGAGTATCAATTGCATGCAGACACATTTGGTAGATTATATATACAGAGATATTATTTAGTTAAGTAATTATCTGTTTAGAATATTAGTCATTGTCATTATCTTGCTATGTTTATCTGGTTATTTTATATATATATACAGTATACTGTATTATTATATATAAATATTTTAATATTATTATTATTATTATTATTATTATATATTTTTAATTTATATATTTATTTTCTTTACCAATAAGAATGCCCTTATTAAGCTACTATGCATTGTGTACTAACCATGAATAATACAGATGCACAATAATAGATATTTAGCTCATTCTGATCAATATTTGAAGTTGACACTTTCATCACTACTAGTCTACATTTCATGGCCATTGTACCCCTGTTGGCATCCTCTTTGCTCATCCATTACTCGTTGACACACTTCAGACTACCTTTATGGAGACCTTAAACAGCATATCTGAGTTACCGAACCTGAAATACTCTGGCCTGGCCTGGGTGCTGATTGATATCACGTCGCTTTTGTTACTGCTGATGACGAATTGAGGGAGTCAGCCACAACCAGGGCTTGTTTAGCATTCCAGAATAGATGTGTTTTGAAAAGTATTAATGATGACATGCAGAGAGGAGATATCAGCTGCCGGTTCAGCCAAGGGCCTCTCTGAGGTGAACGCTGGTCGCTGTCATCACCGCCTGTGTGTGTGTATGTGGGTGTGGGTATGTCTCTCTCTCTCTCTCTCTCTCTCTCTCTCTCTGTCTCTCTTTCTGTAAGTCTCTCTCTCTCTCTTTGTAGTGTAGGCATTGGGGGGGCTTTTATTCTACAAGACCCTCACTGTGCTGTGGCTACATTACTGCTCCCATGCTACTCTCTCTCTCTCTCTCTCTCTCTCTCTCTCTCTCTCTCTCTCTCTCTCTCTCTCTCTCTCTCTTTCTGTAAGTCTCTGTCTCTATTTCTGTATGTCTGTCTGTCTTTCTTTCTGTAAGTCTCTGTGTGTGTGTGTGTGTCTGGGTGTCTGCTCTGTCTGAGCATACAAAAAAAACAATACTTTCCATTACAATTTGGTTTTTAGCCAATGCTTTTCTCTTACATTGTGTGCATGTTATTTTGGGAAAATGTACAGTATCTATCAAAATATATCCTGGAAGGCCCAGGTCATGTTTTGCTTTCGTAGGCCTTGGGTTATATGTGATCATCATCATTTGTTTCCACTTCGTGCTGTCAATAACTCGTAGTGTGGTCTCAAAAGGCGGATGTGTCACTGTGGAATGAAATGGCTTTACTAGTAGAGTTAGTAAACTGGCATTAGAGACCGTGGCCTTTTAACCAGCTGAGTTGCAGCCTAGGTCCTGTGGTGGTCACCTTCTGCCTGTGTGTGCTGCTCATTGTGTCTCTTCATGATGGATGACACCTGCGCGTTGAGTAATCCCTCCTCTGGCCTGGTATTGTTTTTCTTTCTCACTTCTGCATGGGACCATACTGCATAGATTCCAGTGCCAAAATCAGCCCTGATAATAATCTCATTTGCAAGCGATGCCATCGGGACTGTGTGTTGTCATTGCACTGTAGAATGGCAGCAATGTTGGACCTGCCCCAGAGACCCTCGGCGTCATCCTTTTAACCCCAGATTCAACCCGTCCAAGCTGAAGGAAAGCTGTCGCTCTGCCACATTGTTTCCGCTGGCTTGGACGTGCCACCATGTGGTCCTATCGTTCTGTCTCCTAAACTTTAAGCCAAATTTCCATGCGGAGCAATGACTCAAGACCCAGACGGTAGAAAACACAGCCGTCGAATCTGCACTGCGTGTTGTCACGAGGTAAATCAGTGTAATACCTCAGTGTCTTCAGTCCCTCTCTAATCATTAATTTTAATGACAGTGTGAAACGCATTTAGGCTGGACATGGCCACTTGGCACAGAGCGCCTGTGGCTAGCTACAGTCCAACACTGAACTGTATGATTTACATTGCATTTGGGTGGCTGTGCTCCAGCCTATGCTGATGCTCTTGTTAGAGTTGGCAGCTGTGATTAACCGTGTGTGCGTCCGCGGACACGGGAGGCCTGGATGACAGGACCTGTCAAAGCCACTGTGGTTCAGAAACAAAAGGAGCCTTAAGATAATGGAATCTCCCAATATGTCACCCACTGAGGCGGAACAAAGCAATAAACGTCAACCAGATGTCAGGTCACTGTATTATGACGTTCCTCCTTGCAGCTGTGGAAGGTGCAGGCTGCCTACAGGGAAGATGGAGGGAAGGAGAAAAATGGCATGGCTAACGTCTGTGTTTCAATAGCTGCTCCACAGGCCTTCCCTTTGGGTTGCATTTGGCGCGCATCAGAGGCACGGGGGGAACTGCACCTGTGTGTGTGTGTGTGTGTGTGTGTGTGTGGCTTCACTGCTGCTTGGCTCTATGATTAAACAGTAGCTAGTGTGCTGACAGCTTGGATAAAATACCAGAATGCACTGGGGCCAGCGCACCCAGCGCAGCGATAGACAGCCGTGCCGTACTGCTGAACACAGAGAACATGAGAAATTCACTTCACGTATAAGAGAGTCTGACTATTGTGTCACTGCCAATAAAGGTGGGGTTAGCAATTGTAAGATATTACACTCTTTGACAATTTCAGAGAATATAGGGTCTGGTTACTTACACAAGGCTAATATACCTACCTATAATGTTAGACATGAAAATGTAAAGCCACATTTTTTCAAAAGAGACGTTACTCAGAATGAGTTAATGAATACAAACTTAAACAGGGCATCACAGATATGACCTAGTATTAAAATAATTGCCCAACTAATAGCCTAAACCTGTTATTTTTGTTTATTTTCTTTAAAGCCAAAAACACAAGAGGATAAATGTCAGTGTACACACAAGAACCGGACATTATCAAAGGGATGTTTCTGAAGTTCCAGACCAGCTCAACATACAGTGTATGTTTTTGTTGTTGGACTTTATGATTGTTTATGAGATACAGTGTACGGATCCCTGTGTCTAATGACACAATTGTCTTGAGATGTCAGTGGGTGTCAGACTTTAGTCTTTTAGAAGTCTCTAGAATCTTTTCAAAGTCTTCTAGTTTAAGGTCAGTGTGAGAAGGTGTCATACTTTAGTCTTTTAGAAGTCTCTCTAGAATCTTTTCAAAGTCTTCTAGTGTAAGTCAGTGTAAGAAGGTGTCATGCTTTAGTCTTTTAGAAGTCTCTCTAGAATCTTTTCAGTCTTCTAGTGTAAGGTCAGCATTAGTCCTCTTACACTCTGTTAGATTGACACACCTGCAACCAGTTAATTAGTCCTAATCACTCCATGCACTTGTCCTTAGGTTCCCTGTATTATACCCCTGTTGCCTCGCAGTTCACTGCAAGGTCTTGTTACTATTCGGTACAGTGTTTATATCTCCCATTGCATACAGTGCTTACCTGTGTCATAGTCCCGTGTCCTGGTTATTAGTCTTCCCTGTCCTGCTCCCTGTGATCTTCTAAACTTGCCGTGGTTTAACCCTGCCCATTATTATCCCATCCCATATTCTGCTCTCTTGATCCTGCCGCTGTTCACCTGCCCCCCCCTCCCCCCCTTCCCCCCTTCCCTCGCAGTCCTCGTCTAGCCCTTGCTGTACCATTGTCAATAAACACCCCACAACTGTTATACCCTCTCTCCCTGGTCCAGCCTCCGGTTACAATGACAGATTACACCAATTTAGAGCTTGCTGCAGTTCCGTATCTGGCCACACATTTACAATGGAAAACTTTGAGCAGGGACAGCCTCTGCCCCAGAGTCTACCGTACTACAGCACTTCTACGGGAAGCGTGCACATAAGCCTAACGAGATGAAACTCAAAATGTGACACCTCAGGCTGTGTTTTTCACAACTTTTTTTATTGCTTGAATAACGTAACAAAACAATAATCGATTTCAAGTGTGAAGTACAAGGCACCTGTTGGGAATGACAACATGTCTCTAATATGACTTGAATTGTGGTGGTTATGCTACCTTTTTAGTGTGTTTTGCGTAATATAGTTTGCTGTGTCTAACTGGATGCATTATGACCAGGGTAGGGATTGGGGAGGGGGCTCTAGAGATGCAGATAATATCTTGTCTGTGTGTTCGATTAAGACACATGGCGGGCCTGACTGCACCTTTATCCCAAAGAAATAATAAAATAAATTTAAAAAACTGCTGGCTTTTAAATGTTTTCCCTGACAGTTCCTGACAAACCTTTAAATCGCAAGCACATCGAAAAAACTGCAATCTCCAAATACATCGGACTAGAAGTGTATGGAGTCACACTGTATGCAGGTCAGTGTTGGTTTGTCGTTAGGGACGTTTCACCCGTATTGTTGTCCTAGGTAACCCTCACACTCTGCCTACTCATCTGCCATCGGTTGTTCTTAAGGTGTTCCGCTTTGTAGGGGCATTGGACATGCTCAAATGAACACAGCCTAGTTTTGCAATCATGCTTATCTTTAGTAATCCCATTGCAACTGACATCTTGGAACCAGGGCATCAGTACCAAGTAGAGACTAACTGCATATTTGTGGATCGACAGTACAGTTGGACAGTATATACACTGAACACTGGCCCACAACTGAATACACTCAACGTTAAAACACCAAACACTAAACCGGTCTTACACTCCAGGCATTATTTGTCTGTCAGTTAATGGGCCCTATGCTCATTGATATGGGTTCTCAAAAGTTGTCTTCCTAGACCGGTGGTTGTCGGTTGAGACCGCCGGAGGGATTTCTAAATTATTTACAGTTTTAATATCTTTTAAGTTGCTCCTCCGTTTGTTTGCGGAATATGCCAAGTGGTTAAAACTGCCGTTGCAAATAACATCCTTGTTTTGCTTTGTAACTCTGATAGCCCATGCCCCCCCCCAATGCGGAGGGGCATGGGCTCCCAGGCCTTTCTACTCCTCCACTTCCACCTGTATCCAGTTCTCTACCCCTCCCCATGCATGCAACTTCACATATTAAAGTAGATAGGTTTTTTTATAATATGTGTTGTTTATGAAGTCTAACACAACAGAGCACTTGTAATATAATATATGTGATTCTAATACATTTTAGCCTATGCAAAAAGAGAACTTGTGACCCCTCTAGTGAGCCATAGATTGTGAGCCATAGATAAAAAAAAATTGTTAAGCACTGTCCTATAGAACAACATACACATACTTGGAACATCTAACATGTACATGAATAAATACATAAAAGCCAAATCGATCTAAAATATATTTATTAATTAATATATTAATATAGGCCTACAGTAGGCTTATTATAGTCTAATATTCATCCCTGCCACTTTATGAAATAGAAGTAGATTTGATTAACAGCCAGTCTGACAATGTTGTTTTTTTTTGTGTCCCTTCCGTGACACCCAGCGTGTTTTACCTTCTTTTTTCCCCCCCATAATGTAAAACTATGAGAGAAAATTAACACACCCATCCCATAAGACTTACTAATGTTAAACTAAACGAAGCTGGCTGTGATGATTCATTAGTAATACACTTCTCTTATGGTATGTTGTGCCAGACAGAAGTCTGTAGAGACAGGAAGAATCTAATCTTTGTTTTATTTGTTCCCCTCTGTGTTTGGCTTCCCATTTATAGTCTGAATGTGTATTTTGGAGGGAATGGGGTTTGCAGAGGTTCTCCATTTTCCCAGAGTCTGCTCGCTTGCTCTCTCTCTCTCTCTCTCTCTCTCTCTCTCGCTCTCTCTCTCGCTCTCTCTCGCTCTCTCTCGCTCTCTCTCTCGCTCTCTCTCTCTCTCTCTCGCTCTCTCTCTCTCTCTCTCTGGTCACCTGTTGGAGCGTGTCCTGTCCACTCACAGTATCCTTTGTTTGAACAGGCTGTGTGAGTGGGCAGGCAGGTTTGGCATCATGATGTAATCAGATTGCCTTATATGATAAGCTCATATTTCAGAGGATATTCATAGCAAACTAGATATTTATAGGAGCACCTGTGAATCACCTGCCAGTACATTTCATTCATTTATGATTCACTTGCTGCCAACCCAATTGGACCAGTCACATTTGTAGATTAACAATTAGCCTTAGCAATTAGCCATAGCAATATGTTTCTAATGTGTGGGGCGGAGCATCCCAAGTTCAAAAAGCAAGCAAACTATACCTTAAGATGTAACTGTAGACAAAGTAGTTTCTCTGTTGCATTTCACATGGTAATTACTTCCATGTAAAAAACCCAGTGGAGACACTGATCTTTTTTAAAATAGACAATATATAATTTAGCCAGTTAGAACTATGCTGTATTGCATGGCAGCTGTATACACACTGTGAAATTGACAAGGGAAGCCATTAGACGCATAGCACAGAGAATAAGCACAGAAAATAGCTTAATTTGGTGAGAATACCTCCGTGCCAAAGTGGTGGCTTTTCTACACATGCATGCAGTTAGGTGGTTGTGTGTGTATGTGTGTGTGTGTGTGTGTGTGCATTTCTGTGCGTGAGCGCGTCCGCGTGCGTACGTGTGTGCGTGCGTGCATGTATACACCCTTTTAGTCATCCGCTAGTCTCAGCCTCTTCCGTTCATTAGCACTACGTCACATCTGTGCTGAACATCTGATATATACCCCTGTAAGCTCGACACGGGACTCTGACTTTCGGGAAGTAATACCGTCGATTTACATTGGCTGTCGATTTACATTGGCTGTTAGCATTGTCACCATAAATTATATACAAATTTATAATTTATTTCATTTATTTAATAAATGCCCGTAGCCTACAAATTTTACAGCTTTACAAGACCTGTTAACAGCCAGAGTCCTGTTGTTTCATTTTCCTCATTGCAAGTTTAACGCCTGACTTGGTCATTGAATTATATAGTTGGTGCATGTCTATCAAAATACCTGGCTTGTCAAGTAGGCGGGTACTGACGCAGTTAGCCAGCTCTGTGTCCCAGACTTTACTTACAGTATGTAAAGGCTGGCTCTGCGAGACTAGTCATCCACTGATCACTAAGCTCCATACTTTTGCCAGCTGTTGGCATATTGATGATGTGCTGGGTTCGTACTGTGGCTACAATGTATTTTGGAGCCTTTGTACCGATAACATGCATGTAGCATACGCTGCCATGCTCGGTGGCCTCTACCCAATCAGGTAGGTGGATGGTCATTAAACTGCCCAGTGATAATCACAATGATGGTCTCCTGGAGGTTTCGCAGAGCGCTGGCTGCTGAAGCTATTCAATTGGTTGTGCTGTTCTGCAAAGGTGGTGGTGTCTTGGGAAAGTGCTCAACAGACACGATCAGATTTTGATGTAAATCAGGCTCATGACTTGCTATATGTATAGTATCTGTACAGTTTGAACTTACAATGTGCACATATGCACCTTGTAATAAATGTAATAGAAAGATATGCAATATAGGAAACCATGCCAGTAGGCACATTTAATACAGTACAGATGATCACATCTCAAAATTCACATTTTAGCATCCAACCAGAGACGTGAAAATAGTCTCTATTTTTTATATTAGTGAGTCATGAGATTCAATATGGCTGTTTTGTCTTTTAGGTTTGGTGGAGATCTGCTTGATGCATCCCCTGGATGTAGTGAAAACAAGGTACGTGGAACAAACACACACACACACACACACACAGAGAGACAGAAGATTGTAACATGAAATAATCTCTCAGCAACGTGAACCCGTAAACCTTCTAGGGGGAGATATTCTATAACATCTGCCCTGAGTCCTGTCCATGTAATCACACTGGAATCTGTGTGGTGGCCTTCCTAGAATACCAGCTATGTTTCCCCTTGCTCAGCAAACCTGGGTAGCTATGCGTTCTCCACCAATGTGGGTGCCCAATCCTTGAGCCTCCGCTATTGGGAAATACCAGCATCGTTGTCCCATTTGTTCCCCCACACGGTGACTAAGACTTCTTTATGTTTGCAAATGGTTCAAATATTGGCCTCATTACCTTTAATCCAGGCTCATTATTTAATTGTATCCATTGTGTGCGTTCTATGGTCCGTGAAGGACAAGAGATTATGAGGAATAAATCGCATGAGGCCTAGGCTGTGTTTCGTGCATGTTTTACTGTTCCCTCCGCTGTCAACCCCTTGTCTGATATGCAGGAGTGATGGCACACTAGGGCTCGTGAGGTGATCACTTCCCTTACACCACAGTCTCTCAGCTAGCTATAAACAGGTCGTAGGCCACTACTAAAGCTTTATAGTCTTTCACGGAGCCAGCCGGGACCTCTTGCTCTGCTCCCATCCCCTCACCCCACCCCCATCGCTTCTTGTCAGTAAATTGTACCGCTGTTCTGTCACTTACGGCAGCACTTTCATGGTAAATAAACTGCTTGGCATGCCTTTTAACATGTTAAATAGTTTGATTTTGAAGGTGATGCCACCACCAAAAGCAAGACAGGATTACATTCTGGGTATTGTATTGGTTGATATTTGATACCTTGAAGGCCCGCATTGTGATTTACCGACACATGTAAAACGGATGGGAGTTTATTACAGGTAAGTCTTGAGCCCTGGCCGTCCATTTTCAGATGGGGTCAGGGTTAAAAGTGCATTCACTGTTTTCTTTGTAATGATCTTCCTTAAAAAGTGGTAAAGACCCTTTTAAACCGGACGCATTTATCTCTGTGTTTCCTGCTCGCGTCTCCAAGTGTTAATGTTGACGGCCGTCCTGAGAGTAAGAAGTGTAGAAATCTGCTTTGGTCATCAGAATGTTTTTTTTTTTTATTATTATTTAAATTATGTATTGTTTGTTTAAGTTTGTAATATTTTGACATTAAATATTAGAATTTGGTTTAGATAGTTCATATGACCTTCTGCCATGGGTGACTGCTGGCGTCTGCACAGCAACACATGCATACATACTGTACACACACACACTTTTACCCACTCAACATTTACTCATGAATTCATAGGCCAAGTATACACCTCAGCTAGCTAATTGGGACACTGAGAAGGAGCTGAAATCCATTAGCAGGAACCTTGGAGCCGGCCAGCTGGAGCAATGAGAGACAGACAGCCACACACACCATGTCTAGGTCTCTCTCTCTCTCTCGCTCTCTCTCTCTCTCTCTCGCTGCACTTAGACATGGCTCTTATTAGGACCTGGCTTCTACTTTAATGTCCACTGGTCCAAATTGGATGGGGACTGGAGTAAATTAACTTTTTTCCACCAAGGTCTAACACAATATCAAAGGGATTTTTTTTTTCACCGGGGAAACCGGACTAAACCGGACGAAACATGTACCTGAGAGTTAATGTTTATTTCTGTTACAAATGAGGGCCAATCTCACCATAAAAAGAAAAAGAGTTAAGATTAGACTTGGAGACCATTTTGTACTGTATGCATATATTAGGCTGTTTGATATTTTGTCCTATTTATTTTACTACTGTAACATTGGAGTTTCCTTGTGATAAGATAAGATTTATTAAATAAGAAAAACAGACTGTGATCCATAATTATTATATATTTTTTTTATCCTTATTTATTTGTAATCATATTATGTAGGTACAACGACATGTTAAACAGCTTTAACAGCTGGAACCCAAGCAGACCTGGTTTCAGTTGTATGACCCAAACTGGGTCTATACCTGTATGCCCAGTCAGATGATTCTAGGTGTGTCTTAGTTTACATTTACATTTACATTTACATTTACGCTTTTATCCAAAGCGACTTACATTTGTCAGTAGTTGGACTGGTCATATACCAGCAATTATAAGCAAATAATATTCTAAATAAAACAAATGCAGCATAATGTCATTATACATATGACCATGTAATCAACCATATTAAATTCAATAGGTAATGGCCTAGCCAATAAAGTGCAATAGGTAATGGCCTAGCTAATAAAGTGCCTACAATATTGATTTATTTATTATAAAACATTTTTTTTTTATAAATAGTGAGAGAAGAGCATGAGTTAACAAGGGGATTCAGAGATGACACTCTTAGATAGGAGAGAGTGCTAAGAGGTGGCGAGGTCGCTGGTCAAGGTTCCAAGGTGGATTTTGAAGATATGTATCTTGAGTCTTTTAAGGAAGACAGGTAGTGTTTCCGCAGTTCTGACATTTGCTGAAAGCTCGTTCTACCACTGTGGTACCAAGACGGAGAAAAGGCGAGATTTCGATGAGCCTCGTAACGGTGGCATTGCCAGCCGGCCAGCCGAGGTGGTAAAACAAAGTTCTCTTGTTGGGGCCTGGGACCGGATCATAGTTGTTTGCAGTATGCACCCCAGTGTGTTTGCCACTGTTTCTAGCTGCTTGTAACAAGCACATCTATCTTACATCTACGAGACACGGTGGAAGGCCACCTTTCATCAATTTGACATGACCTCTTTCATCACTGACTGAACTCACATAAATTAACAGTGTGCCTTATTTTGTGATTCTAAGAGATTCGTTTCAATTTTAGGTGCCATTTTAATGGTTTGATCCATATAAGCTACTGTAGCAAATCACAATTAGTTGACCAGTGTCCAGAATAATAATAAAGAATAATAATAATAATATATAAATAATAAAGAAGAGGCACTTGAGGTTCCTAATGGTCTATCCATTAACCAAGCCACCCTACTGTCTTACAGATGCAAGAAATGCATAATGGGCCAGTGTGATTAGTTATTTTTAGCATCACCGGCTAAAAATATAGTCTTTATTACAGATATTTAGCATCTCCCTTTGCACTCCTTTGTGTTAGTTGTACTAACACATAACATACAGTATATTAAGTGTGCACGATGCAATACAGCACAATAGACTTGGGTATGTCATGTTGTGAAAGTTATGCTACTGTTGCACTCATTGTACAGAACATCTGAGGTGTAGCGTACTTCACACAAAGTAAACAGTTAATTGCCCCTGACCCCTTTGCTGGGCATAGCATGGAGGGTTGTGTGACTAGCAGAGAGGGAGAGAGAGAGAGAGAGAGAGAGAGGGTCCAAAGTTACAGCTTTTCATTAACCTGGAAACCACCTAGTTACATGGTTCATGGGCTGGTCTCAGCTCACTTGGAGGTAACAAAGGGTGTCACTCTGGACGTTCTGCGGGGGGTATGCTCGGGGCAGCCCATCTGACTTTGATCAGCCCCCCCCCCCGTCTCATTAGAGAGCCACAAGAGCCTGCATTTCCCTTCATGTCGGGATCTTGTTACATGGAACTCCACCCATAATACACGCATGTGCAAACACACACACACACACTCACGTCTCATCTTAAATAACTTCCCATCATCCTCTGCTGCCAACAGGCTGAGCACTTTGTCCTGTCATTGTGGGCAGGTCAGTCTTTTCACGCTTCACGCCGTGTGGTGTTTATTTATATTTCATGTGCGTTGCAGCTTGTCCATCTTGTTCCCTCATTTGCATTGCCGTAGTTAGCCACACTTCCTGCATAGCATGTACTGGCTCCGCCCTATTGCTTGTTTTTGTCATGTTCTGCCTTCCAGTACCATCGGCTGGTTACGGTGGCCATGTCGGCCAAGCCGATACATAGCACCACTTGTATATCTTAAACCAAATGATATCGTGGCAATAACATACGGCATGTCACAACAACATCATCTGGAATGCATTGATCTGCTCGCCGTCACTCCTTCAGAGGTTGTTGTTTGTTATATGGTGTGTTTTGTCTCGCGGCCCCGTTGTGCATGCGTATGGGAGAGCTTGTGTTGCGTTATGCAATTCAGTCAATTGTGTTGTATGACAAGGCTGTCAGGGCGGCTGTAAAGCAGCCAGCCGGCCGGTCTCCGGCTCTGAGCCTGATTAGAAAAACCTGGAGCGGGTAGCCATGACAACACCACCTCCATTTGATCACAGCAAGCATGAAAGTGTGCTCCTCCATAGGAGGGCTAGAAAGTGAGCGGTGACGAGGCACTTGACAGATGACGTCCTGTTCTGCCGGGGGACTGGTGAGCGCTGAGGTCGCTTAGCCACCCCCAACCCTCCCCCCACCCCCCACCCCCGGCACCCAACTGTTCAGTGAACCCCTTCTGCACTTCTGTAGGAAGCCCTGACACAACTGTGACACAGCAGGGCAGACACACACACACACAGGGGCAGGAGTGATAGCCGGTCCTCCCTTGTAAAACAGCAGCAACAACAGTCCTGAAGCCAGCCCGCTCCTCAGACTCTGTAAGGAGTCAGTCTCACAGTGTGGGTTTAAAACAATAACATGCTTTATGGGGAATGTATGATCATATAATAGTAGGGCTGCACATCAATCTTTTAGTTTCTGGGGGCATGCTGTTTAGTCACATTTTAGTCACACCAAACATAAAACATTTCTGAGTGCGCTGCAAGTCTTTCTTAAGCTCACAGTATATTGATACTGTGAGTTTATTGCAGCAAAAGAAGTGCAGATTATAATTTCTGCGATTATAAAATAATACACTTTTTGTCAAATTCACCACATATCTCCTCGCATTCCGGTGTCTTACCCTAACCCTAGCTGCTTCTACACAGCCCTGGCTCCATAAATACAGTATAGGAACGCAAACAAAGTGGCGAACAACGCTCACACAAATAATGCCATAGGCTTTGCAATGCATTTCCAAAGTGTGGGGCGGAGCTTCTGAGGGAGCACCCTATGGCATTGAAGGCCGAGGTGCTTTTGTTTTGGTTTGAGGTTGAAGTTAGCAAATGTTCTCCAGATTGATAGAGCTTGCCTTTAATAATGCATGTCAAAAAAAGTACGGGGAAATTATTGCTGGGTATTGAGGTATTCATTGTTTTGTATACATTTTAGACAGGCTTAGACAATTGATTTTCATGCCATTTAATGCTGCAGTTGTTTTATCTGCTAGTATTTCTGCACTGTGCATGTCAGTACGCCTGTCATTATAATTATCAGTGATGGAATGCTTACCCTGTCACTATAATTACAGTTTAGGCATTGGGGGCTTTGATTCTACAAGACCCTCACTGTGCTGTGTCTACATTACTGCTGCCATGCTACTCCATCGCTTTCTCTCTCTCTCTCTCTCTCTCTCTCTCTCTCTCTCTCTCTCTCTCTCTGTTTACTTCACACGAGCACACACTTACCATAACTAACACCACCTTTTAATGCTGTTTTCTTTCATTATACAGTATGTTACAAAATGCAGGTGTAAGGCACTAAATACTGTAACTGACTGTTGATTGGGACTTTATTCTCAAGAATGAACCTTGATTAACATTGGTGTTAACCATGGTTGTGTAAAATTATCCTACCTTAGTGTAGAGTGGCTTGTATTGCTCTGTACTCCTCCCCATACAGAGTTCAAAGGCCCACACAGTCCCTTATGCCAACATAAACAATAAGATATGGGTGAAACCCACAGTATCTAATATATAATATTTAATATAAATCGTATTTGTTTACTCCTTTTGATCTGCCTGCCAAACACTGCAAACGGAAATGTATCAGGTTCCCTCCAACGCATCATGTAACAGATTTTAGAAATTGATTTTTAACAAGCCAAAAGCTATGTACCTTATCTGCATTTCCCTGGGCCCTGTATTTAGTGGCCTGGCCTCTTGGAGGCCGAAAGACTGTTGTGTAATACGGACTCTCAGGTTTCCCTGGGCAGACATGCAGGCCAGCTGTCTTCTGCCTGGAACACTGTTTGGAAAGGCCACTGGTTACCTGCTGTCAGGAAAGTCTCAAAAATCCTGCGGCATTTCCTCACATCAAAGTGTCTGTTACTGTCGCAGGGCCAAGCCAGGCCATCCCCAGGTTGCTGTGATACAACCAGTCTGGACTGCCATCATCTGGCTTCTGGCAACATCTCACTGTAATATATAAATATATAGTCTACATTATGTTTTTTGCTACCTGTTTTTCAGCACACCAACCTCCATATCAAATGTGGAAATGTACTTAAATAAAGCCATTTTTATGTATATTACTAAGTTTATAATTTAGTGAATGAACACTCTTTGACTCATGGTGGAGAATCACTTGAACATTGTATTATTGAAGTTAACATTCGCATTGCCAAGAGACTATCTTGCAAAACTATGTCCTATTTCAGATCAAACAGAAGGTCTGATTATTGTCATAGTTGTCTGTCTATGTACAAAGTTCCGCTACAGCCTAGAGCTATATGTTTGCATGCTACCATTTGGCTAATTGTGCTAGCGTATGCAATCTTATCAAGCTCAGCTCAGTCTTCTTCCCTTCTGCAGTTTTATTCTGCTCTTCCTGCTTGGCTATCGTAACGCAGACTGATCCCAGGCTGTGAAGGTCATAGTATATGAGGAGACATCTGGTCAACAAACTGGTCCCAACATCACCGTAGGGAACCATACAAGTCATGTTTATCTGTGTGAGAAGATACCTCACTGGTGGAGGGATGTCATAGTGCTTTAACAGCCATGTAACTGCGGTTTGCCTTATCCACATAACAGTTGGGACAGCCAGAGTCCATCAGGCCTGTGGTGCTGGTGAAACCCAACCTGGCTTAACCCAGACCAAGCCTTGGTAGCCTGCCGTGTCACAAGCGCCAACAGTTTATCACTTCCCTTCTCCCCATCTTCCATCTTCTGTCTTCCATCTTTAGCTCTGCTTTGCTCTCTGCTAGCATTCTGCTTTATTGGTCACCTCCTGCCACACTCAAACCACCGTCCTCTTCTTTCTAACGGTTTGTCAAAGATGAAATATGTAGTTGGTAATTGTAGTGTGGTTGTCCACTGACATCAAATGCCACATGTGTTGCTATGAATTGTCATAGAAATATTACGCTTTATATTGACATTCCTGTCTGGTTATTCACATGGAATTTTAGGTTATATTCTTCTGCAAAAGGCACGCAGCCCGTTGCCTGCAAGTTTCGTGCAGCTTTAAAATTATTAGTTGGTGAAGTCAACTTTTGATTGGTTGCCCGTGTTTGCCATGTTGGATCATTTAGGTCGGAGGGCGCTCTTAACCTCATGTACCAATGCAATGGTCTTTTACCATCTCTATGATTCCGCTCATTAAAATTAACTGTCTGGCTGTAAAAAATGGATTTCCTTTTAATGCTGCCTTCTGGATTGTCTTATGAGCTTCAGATCTATAACTCAACTTTCATCCCCCCTTCTTAAATTGCCATACCATTTTCTGTGAATATATTGGATATTTTTAATATAGTTTTACAATAAAGGTAAATTCACTTTTATATCTGATACCCTTCAAGATGAGAAAAGCTACATCCATTTTGGTATGTGTTTACATTCAGTGTTTTTGCAGAGTTGCAGTTTCGGGTGTAAAGTATCCAGCTGAATAGTGGTTATTAATGCTTAATCTTTAGATAAAAAATAACAAACTATATTTCATCAGACTGTCACAGAGGGAATGCCACATTATTTAACAAGGAAAAATATAAGACCCCTTTTTAAAGTGTGGCCTTCAAAAGGCAAACCCATCAAGAGTCTTTTGATCAAACCAATAACCCCCTCGTCCTTTCCCATAGGCGCTCTTTTTAACACCATCATTATTGAGCCTCACCTAAAGCAGCTTGTCCTGTCCAATCTGACAGCCGTCTTGTGGGTACCAGCCAGAGCCCATTACCATCGAGGTCTAGGAGCGGACACAGCTCTGTGGCTCCACTTGGTCCACGGGCACTCCTGTCTATAAAAACTCCAACGAATGGGGAGCGAGCCTCATTTAACTTTTTGCCCCCTTTTTAATGTGGACACTTAGCATTGGTACTTTTATAGGGAGTGGAGGTCAGGTGGAGCAGGTCTTGAGAATTATTTACCCCAGAGTTCATGTCTTGCTCGCAGAAGCAGCAGCTTGCCCTCCCCTTCACCCGCACCTAGGCCCAAGGCCAGCTAGGGTCCCATAAAGCAGGGACAGGAGGGAGCCGGCCGGAGGGATGGGGGTTAGGAGTGGGACTTTAGATGAACTCCCAGATCTCATCACCTCAGAGTACATCTCTGCAGGCTGGGCCCAGACGGTGAAGGAGAGGATCAGAACAGCATGCTTTATAGAAGCCAAGGGGGTTTCCTTGGGTTTTTTCTGTGATGGGTTTACTGTCAGGACAGTTGGTTTCAAGGCTATGTGAACTGGCAAGTTCAATGGCCCACATGGACTGTTGTATCAACTTAACTTGGGACTATTATGTCCTTCTATATAAGAGCACATTCACCTTGTGGTAATTCCCACAGTACTGTATGTGTTTTGTAATGTTGGTTGTTGTGAGAGGAGACGTTAGCATCTTCCTAGCCTGATGCTTGCTGTCAGAAGCTCCTCGAGTTCTCCCATTATCTCCTATATCCCTGGGCCTGACTGTTTGGTGCCTGCCTTTATGGCAGGGTAGTAGAGGGCCATGAGGAAATGAGCTGACCCCAGGGTCATAAGTAGAGTCAAGGGGCAGGGTCCGGGCCTTGGCCCTGCCAACGCCACTCTCTCAGGACCAGTTTTGGTTGGGGCAACCCAAGCAGATTGAGGGCAGGACAGGAGACAGGACCCCTTCCATTCATGACCCTGGAGTCATATGCCTTCATTTAAGCCAGATTTGAATTTGTTTACAAGGCCCAGTGGTCTTAAATCTTGCGGGTCTACACACCCTCAAAGCCCCTGATCCCACCATCACCCCAATCCCTCATACCTCCAATCCTTTGCTTTAATATGGTGTTGGACTTCTATTTATTATGCTGTTTTAAATGGTTTTGAGGCACAGGTTACAAGCTATTTGGGAATCCACCAAATAGGATTTGAGGGACACCCCTCTAAAATGTTAATCTGTTAGCGGTATGAAAGGCCCCTCACCCCACTAAACCCCCAGTCTACTGAAACCCGTGGGCTCTTTATGGCCCCATCAGGCACCCGACTGGACGTCTTACTGCTGACCTTGTGACCTGGCAGTAGAAGCCATATGTCCACTCCTTTCGTCTTCTATTGTGTAATAGTGTATACAATGTGCTTTTCCATCTAGCACTAATTCTAATACTAATACTACAGCATACTAAAATCGCCGATGGTAAGACTTGTTCCTTATTCATTTGCTAATTAATAAATTAGATTATAGCAAATTAATAGTTGTACATTTTATATAATATAGTATAGTATAATATAGATGTATATCTTTGTTTAAATATTTGTTTTTAATGGAAGAATTTCTGATGGTCCAATTTCAAAGCATTGCATGTCTTCCATTATCCCTTAAAGACCTCCATACCTTAAATGCATTGTATTTCTAACAGGCCCATTCAGTTATCCCTTCGTGCCCAACAGGTTTCTCAAGTAAAACATTTACACACAGCTTAGGAGCCTTTATTAGGCAGGTACCAGCGTGTTTGCTATACAACAAAAAGACCTTCGCTCCATCTTATTAAAAATTTACACGTAACTGAAGAGCTGTTATAATGGCCTTACTAGCGTTTTAGCATCAGAAAACCCTGCTGCAAAAAGCCTTGTCCCAGGGAGTTGGGTGGCTAATTGGATCGGTTGGGTTAAGTAAATGTTTGAGTTTTCCCCTGTGCTTGGTGGGGGGGGGGGGGTGAACATGATTGGAGCCTCTCGCCCCAGTAAAGAGGGGATAGGTTGGGATGAAGGCAGAGACGAGGAAAGTCAAAGAAATTGTGCTCATTTTAATAGGGAATTAAATGGAATTTAACCAACATGCAT
Source organism: Amblyopsis rosae (assembly GCA_025399935.1). Taxonomy (NCBI): domain Eukaryota; kingdom Metazoa; phylum Chordata; class Actinopteri; order Percopsiformes; family Amblyopsidae; genus Amblyopsis; species Amblyopsis rosae. Next base: position 7,930 of record JAODTR010094895.1, on the reverse strand, counting down.
TTCACACGCAATTATCACTAAACTCTTTACACTAATTAATTTGAAAGACACCTGTAGGTTGCATAACTGCAACCATAAACAAATTGGCCATTGGACAGACAGAACTCAAAAGGTGTTGTGGTGATGAAGGTGCTGTTGATTAATAGAACAATAGATTTAGTTTGTGCACACAGCTATATTATTTCATAATTATAAATAATCATGACATCATATAAAAGTCTTTCATATACAAGAGCACATGTTACCACCATGATGATATCTCATTGAGTACCGTATTATTTCAGATTCCAGATCCAGAGAGGAACCAGTGACCCAACCAGCTACAAGAGCCTGGGAGATTGCTTCAGAACCATCTTCCGCAGTGAAGGGTAGGATATCAGCTGTCCACAGTTGGCCCTTTCCGCAGAAGGCCAACCACTAAGGATACTGTATTAACCTTTTTCAGGTTTAATAAGATAATATAATAATGGTTCTCAGAAAAATCCTGTTTCCTGCAGTCGAGCATGATAGTTTTTTCCCTCTGTATCACTTCACTAAGCCCACTGCTTAGTTTTCACATCTCCTCCAGCAGCCTCAGACACACTTCTCCTGTTGTGGCACCTCGTTAAAACCCAATGTGGAGAATGGTCTGGCCATGCAGGACTACGCTGGAAGGCCATGCAGCTAGGATTTGGTTCTCGGCCAGACACACATTTTTAGGGGGTTTTGAGGGAAACAACTTGTCAAGGAGGGGGAGGGTGTGACATTACGTAATCCATAATGAACCAAATACGTTTTGTAAAGGTATGCCTGCAACATACTTTTATTACATTTTATAAGAAAGGTTTGGTCCCACTTTAAGTGTTGCTTTATAAACGTTTCATTAGGCCTTCATTAAAGTAGGCTATACATAACTGTGCTTATACTATGTCTAATGGGGATATGTTACTGATGTGGTTTAAGTCACATTCACATTAGTGTCACCTGGATACACCACGTGTATTAACCATCTACTCAAAGTTGTCATTTTGGAGAGATATTTTCTTCCTTTGAGAAAACGTAATGTTTCTGTTGGTGTTGCATTTATAACATGCTCTATGTTGATTGGTTCTCTGACTGGGAGTGGAAAATGAATCGACAGGGTTTACAGTAGAAATGAGTGTCAACAAAACCTCTTTTAGGTTCTTTTAGACAACTCAACTTACCACAAAACAGGACTTTTCCAATAGGGGACCTTATCATCATATAACTACATTTCAGTAAAAAGCAGTTTTCAAATTCAAGAGATGGGTGTGCAGAGTGATAAAAGACGTATTCTACCTGGAAGATCTGACATGTGATCCATTGAACAACTGTGTTAATCAACAGCCATGTGACCATCAACTCCCTCATTAAGTGTTTTTGCATGTGTGGCAATTCGTAACAGGGAAGTAATTTTCTAAATTGCAACAGTTAAACGGGTTGTCCTTCTGATTCCCCTCCTCTGTTGCCTGGCCTGCTTCAGGTCTTTGAGACAGGGCAGACCTAGGAGAGAGTGTTTGCCGCTCGCTGTTTACGGCGAGGCGACAGCTTTATAGTGGATATTAAATTGATCTGCTATGAGGTGTGAGCAAACCCACTGCCAGAGGCCGGCTGGTGACAGTTGGAACTCCTCCACTGGCAGCAGTCCAAGCTCTGCTATCCTCTGCTTTTCTCCCCCTAAAAACACACAGAGTAAATGTGTAGCTTGTCTGTCTGCATCATGTGTTTTCCAGGGTGTGTTTCTGACACTAGTAGAAGTGTGGGTGACGTTATATCACTTGAACAAAAGTAATCATTGCTTAACAATTTGTCATGTACCAAACATGACATGTCAAACATGACCGATATTTGCTGCACAACCTTGGCAATGAAGGAGTGGACGATCCACTTTCACAAGCAATTTGCACAAAGTGTGAATTTTTTCCAAGGCTGTAATAACTTCCCAGTAGTGAGCAGGGGATTAGCTCTAGGCCAAACCACTTAGTTAGAATTTCTGCAAATAGTTTCAGGCCCGGTTGTAGAATGCCTTTTTTTTATAAACTATTGTGAATATGACGCAAGCTAATGCTTAGAGGAAACCAGAGAGTCTTAGCTCCAGCCAAGTAGTGTCTTGGAGAAATACTAAAAATAGACTTTAAAATAGACATATCAATCTGTTAGACTGTATGGGTACACAAATATGGTATTAAGGAATTGGTTGTTTTTCTAAAACATAGTTACCTTATTTGTTTGTTTGTTCTGTTTAACAACACTATTACTTCCCCTGTTCTTTTTTGTTTTGTTTTTATTTACTTTTTTGTTCAAACATACAAAACTAAAACCACAAATATACAATTATTTGCTAAACTTCTGCTTGTGTATAAGTATACGTGTTTGTGCATGTGTGTGAGGAGGTGTCGGGGTAGGGGGAGGGGGGTATTTGAACAAAGTAAACACGTGTTAAATGCTTCAGTGTGTAGACTGCCAAATATATATATATATATTTTTTTTTTTTTTTTTTTTTTTTTTTGTGTTGTTTTTTTTTGTATTTTGAGACATTCTTTATTTTGCTTCAGCCTCAGTAGAGATTTGCAGCTGATGTGATTGCCCTCTACATTAGACAGTATTGCATTAAGATATAATGGATCTAGATATTTTAATGTGACAACAATCTACTGTACTGTATATTAGTTGGAAATGTTCCATTTAGTCTAGTACAGAAATTAAATCCATTTAATATAGGTTAAATAACACTACTGTATACGTTAATAGCACACCAACACTTGACATCGTGTTTATTGATAAATTATTGTTGTAATTATCAATAAAGTCACTTTGAATATTACAATTGGCATTACAATTGACATAATATTGAAATATAATTTTACCATTAAACCTTTTTACATTTTATGTAAATAAATGAAAGAGTTAACCTGCAGCTGTGCATGGTATGGCAATTTAAATTCTGCTGATCTCAAGGACATAAATATATCAGACTATATGTACTGTTTTTGTTTATGTGCAGCCTGAGCAGAGAACCTGCTGTATTGGCAGTGTCAAGGTTAGACCAGACACAGGGGAAAACACAAATATTTGCAGATGAAGCATGGTGGTTGTTTATGGATCATAGCACTCCTGTTTCTCATTCTTTTTTACAGAATGTTGAGTCTGACATGAGTCACGTGTGTTTGGCAAATATAATAATAATAGAAATAATCCATATATTAACTTTTTTTCGTAAATCACTTCCTGCTTGCTCAAACAACATCATTTGTGTCTTGACAGTGATGAACTCATTTGACTAATCACGTTTTATTCCATCTTATTTTTGCCATGTTAAGCTGTTTACTGGATTGATGGGGTTGTTATAAGATGGGAGGTTTATGAAAATGAAAGACAAATCTTTCTCCTCATACAAGCACACACGTAAAGCTGGCCCCATAGTTGCTTGTTTGGTGTCAGGAGGCAATTTGTTTAGGAAAGCCAAAAAGGGACTTAGTGTGTATTTTACTTTGAAAAGCAAATGAGGATTCAAATGACCGCTTGGCCCTCGCGTCCGTATTTGGTCTGTAACAAGTTTTAAAGTCTCCTTTGTCACCTGGTGGCTCCCAAGGCTGACCACACCCAGGAAATCTGTGACCACCATTTGCATCAAATGAAGAGAGGGCAGGAACTTCCGTTCTTGAAGTAACTTTGTGTACACAAACAATACTAGGGATTAATTCTAGCTTCCAGCGGGGTTGTCCCAAAGCACTATCCTCTACGCTGCTCTATGCCAGTTCAACGCATATAAACATGTAACATCAGGTGTAATACTGGCCTTATTGTCACTTAATAACAAATGTTGGGGATAATTAGTTCCACACCAGTGCATTTTCTGAATCTCTGCCATGGCGTTGTGGATACTGTTGAGCCTTAAAGGGCGGCCCTTCTACAGAGAATCAGCAGATATGTTTTTCCAGAAAATATTTACATGTGGACCCAATCGGCCGAGAACATCTCTGTTGACTTGTGGAGCGTGTTGCCACAATAGAGGCACTGCCGTAGTTCACATGCTGGCATCAGTCACACCCCCGCTCGTTGTGTTAAATATCAATATGGGACACATGCACACAGAGCTTCTTTACCTGCTTACCTGCACTCTCTCTGTCCCTATCACGTTGCTCCCCCCTGTCTCGCTCTTTGTCTTATACCATTGTATCTTCTTGCCAGGTCATTGTTCTTCATGTTTGTCTACTCTTTCTTTCAGTTCTAAGCACTGTATTTCATAGGGAAGAGAGAGAAAATTCATGATACCATTATAAACCTGTTTTGAACTATGTGCTAAGGTCAAGCACGGTTCAATATTTATAACATTGAATCATATCACAAAACACATCGTAAAAATATCATCCTAACAGATATTTTAGTAAAATAAGGCATTGTAATGTAATGTAGTTCCTTGTAACAGTTTCTATACACAGAAGGTAGATTTGTTTTCCTGTTCTGCCTGTTTTGCTTTGAGACGAACCCCTTAAAACAACATTCAGGAATGAGGGCAGAGGGAATATATTGTCTGTCGTGGGGTTCATATTATCACAGTATTATAGCATTATAAGACTTTAATGTGAACATCATGTAAACATTACGTTAAATTAGTCAATACCCTGGTCGATGATGAGTGCCATTTAAATCCTATTTCACATTCTATATTAGCAATAATTTGCCAATTGCTAATGCATCAAATTGCTCTGATGCAGTACATCTCACCAATCTGGTTCTCTGTTTAATATCAAATAAATATTATTTTAACCCTTCACTATTCACTATATACATGTGGGGGATCAGCATATACTGTAGGATTAGCATTGTTCTGAAATTTCTGAGAATTTTATTGTTGTTAATTGTGTTTTGATTTAGTTTTTTCTTCAATAAATTAAACCAGGATATGTAGCTCTTTTGATGATATACAGTAGTAAGCATTTGCCATGCCTTGTTGAGTGTCATATACTGTAACTGAAGTTTGCAGATTTAATCCCTAGCAATGAAAACACATTAGCTGCTCACTGTAAATATGGGTATTCACTAAATGCCAGAAATGTCAAATACATTAAAATTATATTTATATCAATACATATATAAATATGAATTATGTAATTTTCTAAATGTTGGCCAAAATATCAGACTTGAGTGTAACCAACATGTTTATCTTCGTGCAGCATCTATGGCTTTTACAAGGGAATCATTCCTCCGATCCTGGCCGAGACCCCGAAGAGAGCAGTCAAGGTAAGGCAGGCGAAACACACTAGCCCAGGCGAGCAGGGGAGCTGCTTGTTCTGTGGTGTAATCGCCACACTTTTGCTTTCTCCTTTCTCCTTTCTCTCTTACACTGCTAACAGGCAACACACATGACGATTAAACATGTGACGCTCTCTTTTACATGTTTTCCTTTCCTGCTTTTCCATATTTGCTCTTTGCTATTTGCTTGACCACCTATTTACATTAAACCACAACTTTTGGATATGGCCTTTATTTTGCTGGGGGGCTACAGTATGTAGCAATGTTGGGACGACAATCCCCCCCCACACACATATAAGTGCTTGGCGTGGGGAAGGGAGGCTGCCCGGCATAACCCTGCTCTGTAATGAGATGCTGGAGACGCGGATGTGTGAACTTAAAACATAAGCACTCACACTGAGAGGACAAGATAATCGCTCACACAGCGAACAAAGCTGGCCGACGGTGTGAACGAGTTAAAGTAAATGAAAGCTCTGACTAAAATGCCTGTGAGAGCATTTTGCCTTGAGCGCAGATAAACAATTAATTTGGGTTCTCCTTGCATAGCGCAGGCACGTGACTTTCCTGCTTTAGCTCAACATACATTTTGGCGCTCGTGTTTCCGTTAAGGAGACGCAAACCCAGCCTAGCTTCCATTTAACTCATTACATAGACTCGCTTGCTTTTGTAGTCTGTTGTCTTTGTGTGTGCCTAATCAAACACTAAGCTGTTTGATTTATGTATTTGTGTTCACTGTGCACATCCTCGTCCGTGCATGCTAGCTTTTAAAGGCTCATTTGTCCCCATGTCTCCTTTGCAGTTTTTCTGCTTTGAGCAATACAAGAAGCTGCTGAAACTCACCCCTTTGTCCACTGGTGTGGTGAGTGTTCAACACAGAAACACCTGAATACACAAGATACGTACAAAACATGCACACACACACGTCATCGCCTCACCAGGAAATAGGCAGCCAGTGAAGATGCAGGTGGCTTCGGCCTTCTTGACTAACAGGGTTTTCTCTTGAATCAGTGGCGTAAAATGAGAAAGATCCTCGTTTACAAGGAAGATCCTTGTAGCAGCCGGGGTGCGGTCGTCACACACCACCTAGGCGGTGGCCAAGTGTCAAATGTGATGGATGGCTCACCTGCATTCAGAGCAAGGTTGTGCCCCAACACGGCGCACATCCTCGGCCTGTTTGCACAGCCATCAGCTGAGAAATCTCGGCCCGTCCCATCCATCACGGTGGCTTCCCTCAGCATTCGCCGCTTCTCGTCCTCTTCCTTCTCCTCAGGTGCCTCCAACCCAGGCTTACCCAGAGTGGCCCATTGCTATCAAGTAGGTCAATCACATAGGACGCTTGCTAGAGCTGGTGAATAGCAGATATGGTCTGAATGGCGTCAGACTGGCCCTCCCTCCCTGCCTGCCTGCCTCAGTCTTAGCCTCCTCTGCCGTCCAGCTTGGCACAGCTGAATACCTTCACGCTGATTAATGAGGACACACACGGTAATAACACAAATAGGGACTTAAAGCGTGGCTGGCTGGCTGTGTCAAGCGCACAGGGCATGTCTGAGAGGATGGGTCCCACAGCCATGACAGCAGGATTAAGAGGCTGGGAGAGTAATGAGGTATAGACACGTTTCTGACGGGTTGCCATTACGCCTCACTCTGAGCATGTACACACACACACACACACATAGAGACCCCCATCGTGTGTAGAGTGTGTTGCAACACACACTGATTCCCAGCCTGTGTGTCAGAATTAAGCAGAGCCAGTCTTCTTGATGAACGTGATGTTATTGCTTTGTTTTGAATACAAGTTCTTGATTTTATTCCCGTCAGACGCCAAAGACACGCAACATTAGGTGGTAGCTTTTTATTGGTGCAAACAACATTTTGGCTGTCCTGTGTTGCGCTATACTTGCTGGTTGTTGTTTATGTTTTGTGTGTTCTGCGTTTTAATCAAGGTCCTTCCTCACACTGTGAGACTGTGACTTATCAGATGAAAGCATGCATTCCTGAGGAAGTTCTATGGAAGACTTATATATATATAGAATATAAAAAGCATACGCAAACAAAACACAAAAAGAAAATTGGGGTTGTGGTTTTAATTTAATTTTCTCTCAGATAACATTGTCCTTCACATATATATACAGTGTGTATATATGTATGTATGTATATGTATATATGTATATATATGTGTATGTATATATATATATGTGTATGTATGTATGTGTATATATATTAGGGCTGGGCGATATACCAATTTTTTATTTATATCGGAATTTTTTCAAGAGATATTCTATTAGACAATATAGTTTATATCGATATAGATATAATATGAGTTTATTCATACCTGCACTTGGCCTGAGGAGTGGAGTCAGGAGCGAGTGATTTAGTGCGTTCAGAGTGTCAAAGTGGCGGAGACACCAGAGAAAGCTTACATATGTCGGCCTACTAACTAGGGCTGCACAATTTGATCAAAAAGTATAATTGCAATTAGTTTGGCAAATATTGCGATTGCGATATAGTAAGCAGCTTTCATAATTTTCCTTTGTTATCAAAGCTTAAAAGTGCTCTGTACTATAGTATTAAATACTGTATGTTTTTTTAACCATTTAAGATTTTAACCATTTCTCCATTCTTTATGTTTACTGGTCGAGGATTCAGTATTGGAGGTTCTGGGAGGTGTGTCGTG
>JAODTR010094884.1:0-13663 GCA_025399935.1 Amblyopsis rosae | reverse complement strand
ACTGAATCCTGTCAGTGTCATTGACCTTGATTTGACTGATTATAGCCAAAATGAAAAGTCAGGACATTTTCCATCTTTAAATATGTTGTATTTCTTCTTCGAGAAATAATAGAATCGAAACTGGGAATCGAAAAGAACCGGAATCGATAAGCAGAATCGGAACCGGAATCGATTCAATTCAAACGATACCCAACCCTACCTATAATGCCCTACATAATGCAGCTCCCGCATATATTGGGGACCTTTTAGTACAACCAACTCCTAGTCGGGCTCTAAGGTCCTCCAGCCAAGCCCTTTTAGTCGTCCCCAGAACAAAGTTTTAAACAAGAGGCGACCGTGCTTTCAGTTCAGTGGCGCCTAGGCTCTGGAACTCCCTTCCTTTACCTTTGAGATCATTGGAGTCTGTGGTTACTTTTAAAAAGCATCTTAAAACCTACCTATTTAAAATAGCCTTTAAGTAGGATAACCGCATTACAGTTTTGTGTATTTTACTTGTTTTAAATCCGTCTTTTTTTTGTTGGTATTCATGGTGTGTTTTACCCTTGCATTTTCTTTGTGTTTGCTCAATCTGTGCAGTAAGACATTATGTATTGCAACTTGTATTTCTGTGAAGCACCTTGTGACTGCTGTCTGCGAAAGGTGCTATACAAATAAAATGTACTTACTACTTACTATTATGTTTTTGAAGCATCGAAAATAGTAGCTCATTTCAAACTGTAGAGAGATAAAATTACATTCATTTTCTGTGTTGGACTGAATGTGTATGCTACCGTATTGTAGTAGATCGATGGACGGACACAGGCTATAAAGCTTTCGGGACTTTTACTATGCACGTGTTATCTTTTATGTGATGTTTGTTTTGAGGCTTACGCGACCACTAAAGCTTTAGCGGGAGAATGCCCTCACTTATGTTGCACCTCGCAACTTTCACGGATAATTTGCTCGGTCACCGTGCCATCATATACTGTAGTTTGTGTCGTTTGTTTTCCAACTTTGAAAAGTACGAGGATCTAGTTGCCTCGACACCGGTAAAAGTTCCACCAATATTCACCCATATCCAGCAGGAGATGTATCGCCTACTCCTTCCATTAGTATAAGTGTAAGTTTGCAAGCGTCATAATTTTGCATGTCTCAGTGTAAATTTCCTAACTCGTTTACTTTAGCTACAGAAAATAGTCAATTGACACGTTGAAAGATACCAACCTACAGATAATTTCACGTATGGTTAAATGAGATGCAACAACTAGGCTGCTAGATGTGGGTGGGTCGGAGACGTGAGTCTGCAGTGCCAAGATTATACGGTAATACAAATACATTAGATTTTTCAGAAACTGGACAACACTGGCGATGGCAGTTTACAAACCTCTCTGCCTGGTGGCATGAAACAAACATAACCTACTTTTAGGCCTGGACAATATGGCCAAATTTGTTATCACGATACATTAAAAATATTCACCCACAACGAGTACTTACAAACTTCTGAAGAATGCATTTGCCAAGTCTATGAAATTTCACAGTTATTGACAACATTTATATTGCGGTATATACACAATATTGAATTATTGTCTAGTCCTACCAACTTTACATCAGAGTGACTGAGTTATTCATACGATTAATTTCATATTTACACTTTATTGAATATAAAATTATATCCATATGGAGTAGCCTAGCCTATGGACTTTGTAGAATATGTGTATAACAAGTCCTAAAGTTATTTATTACTAAAAGGCAATATGCAAGTATCCCATTGAACATAGTCGATGTGTCCACTGAGGAAAAAAGGAAAAGGAGAGATTGGATTGCTGGGGTTTTAAACCATGCAAGCTCAGTATTACAAGCACAAAAGCGCAATGCTCTACCAGTTGAGCTAATTAGATGTACTGATTGCATTGGCGACAAGTCTTATTGAACTGTCAGAAGCATGGGGAGGGGTTGGCGTGATTGTTTAGAAACGTGCTGCCATCTAAAGGGATATAGGATGCTAAATACAGCAGCTTTAAGTTTAACCAATGATTTTATATAAATTTGAACCAACCCTAGTATATCAAATTAGATAAATACAGTTAATCCTTTTGTTCTCTCATAATTCCTCCAAATTGCTGTAAAAAAATATCACTGAGTTAGATCAACATAATTTCTTAAAGCTGAAAGAAAGCCATATAATTACATGGAAATACTTCATAGTTCATTCAATTAAATATTTCTTTCAGTGTAATTTACCAGGAACAATGTGTGAAAAGGGCTTTTGACGTCCTGTTGTAAAGCCTTTGTTAATTAGAATAACATAAGACATATTTGGATCTCTTTAGCAGAATGTGTGGATTATGAGGGAAGAAACATGAGTTTCTAGCATTTACCGTTCTGAAGATATGATACGAAATTTAAAACTATGCACAATCCGCAGGGATTTTGAATTTAGAGGGTTAAAGAAAACATGCTAGTGAGCAGGTTAGGTTCACAGAGTCAGTTAACATGGCAACTTTCCCCAAGATGTGTTTCTCAAAACAAAGTTTTGGTCATTTCAGAGTTAAACTCGTTTAGTTTTGGGGTACTCTGATGTGTTTGGGAAGAGAGTACCAGAGGGAGGGGGCAAGCTATAGAACATTCCAGAGAAATTATACATACATAGTTACCCTAGAAGAGGCCACAGTCTTTCAGGTTGTTCTTGATGATGACGTCAGTGACCGCATCAAACACAAACTGCACATTCTTGGTGTCGGTGGCGCAAGTGAAGTGGGTGTAGATCTCCTTGGTGTCCTTTCTTTTGTTCAGGTCCTCAAACTGACACTGAATGTAAGCGGCTGCCTCCTCATATGTGTTAGAGCCTGGAGGAAAGAAATTTAGTCATTATTTCAGGGTTTCCCCATACATACTTTACACTTCCCGCCAACGACCACCACAAGCCTATTTCAGATCTGTGGGAAACACTGTATTGTCTTTGTTTTGCTGAAGGATTCAGGATGTCCTGTGCACAGATCTATAAAATTGAGGTCTAGACAATAACTGGTAGTTCCAGGACGTAGACTATGCTTTCAACTCAGTCTTTACAATTAGTTTAGTTTCCTGTGTGCCAACAAAAAGAACAGATCACCAATTATCTTAAGCCATCTGATGTAGAACGCTATATTGTTATATTTGGATTAGGGATGTTCAAGCATTTAGCCGACAATAGGAATTGTGACCGATTATTGCAGTGCATAAAGCAGGTGCCCCTTCAAGTCAGACCATGCCCCTCACATAATCACAAATATATGGTAGGCAAATATATGGGTGTTGCCTCAGACCTACGTATGAGTAACATGAGCGCCCTCTACTGCACCCCTGCAGACTTAATCGGTGGGCCCCAATTTGTATTAAGAGTCTGCATGTGTTGTCTCTGTGGTAGGTGGACTGGATATCAGCTCCGTAAAAATATAAATAATATTGTTTTCACAGAAAAGTTTGTTTTATGTACTTTGTATGTTGAATTAAGTTTCCAATTACTTCAAAAATGTTTTATGTTGATATTGGTTGGCTTGTCGATTGTGGAAATTAGTTTATGAATACACCACGTTTTCAGCTTTTTAGCTAGTTTTATTGGCGCTCTGTATTCAAACCTAGTACTATAGATGCTAGACATCATAAAAGGTCAACCGATTGTATTTTGTTCTAGCATTGGAGTGCTGTGAGACTGACTGTGGAGACGTAACACAATTGCTGTATCATCAGCGGCAATAAATGGCGTGTGGGTGCCAAAAATTACGTCGACATTATTAACAAACACAACCCGAGAGAGAGAGAGTACGCAACTGCTACACACGGCTATTTAAAACACGAAATTAATTCTGCGCTCTTTTGCGAGACTTCCCAAATGCAAATGAGAGTGGAGCCGCGGAAAGCCCTCAATAAGACATGCTCGTTTGGAGAAAGCGGTGGATGTCATTTGGTGTCTTGTTTGTGAGTGCGTCCATGAAATACAAGACAGCAAGTGCCGTCTTCAACTGGGGCATGTCCTACTGCTCACCATAAGCCTCTGATAAAGACACAAATGTAGCTGGGGAACTGCTGGGGATCCATCAAGGAAAGGACAGATGCTTGTAGGCCTGTCACGATAACTCTTTTGTTGGCCAATTAATTGTCCAAGTAATAACCGCGATCAACAATATTATTGTTATTTTAAGGGCAGACAAGAAAAGACAAGGGTGGAATGACTATGTAGGCCTAATCCAAGGAGTCGTCCAGGGAAGCAGGGATACATTTAACTGAAACACGGGAAACATGTTATATTCAAAACAAGCATCCAACACACTGTCGTGGTAAAGGTTGGTTGTGAATTTCGTATTGATGTGCCCTACACCAGCAACAATGATTTTGTCCAGACGGAGCAGAAACTTAATCCTGTATTTTAGGATGAAAGTGACGCAGTTCATATGTTTGGGAGTTCGTAGGCTATGTAGGTAAGCAGTGTGATGTGAGTTCAGAATTGGCTAATGTTCGTGGCGAACATGTTCGCTTTGACCTTGAATGTTGAACTTTTTGTGTAAACATTCCAAACATATATTGAAACTGTCACCCTTAGTCCAGCGTCAATGTATGTTCGTTGAGAACTATACCTCCTCAAACAGTTTGCTGCGAACTCTAGCAAACGGAAAAATGTTTGCCAATTCTAAACGCACTCTTTTCCGCTATTGTCATGTGACATTAATTATTTGTTGTGATTGGCTACACTAGTATCATTGCTTGGCAAAGTATGTAGACTACAAACGAAGCGAATAAAACAAATGCCGTATTTTTGCATTTATTCTTCTAAATGTAGTTGGCTGGAACTATGCAGTCGTCAGGAAAAACACCTTTACCTAAACAATTAAATATTCATTGGCCTTGAGGAACACGTATCAGCTGTCGCTGTCTGCTGTGTGTGTGTGTGTGTGTGTGTGTGTGTGTGCGCGCGAGCGAGGCACAGGAGCAGCGCAGGACTTTAATGTCAGCAACACGCATGTAAATACAGTATTATCGCGGTCAGAAAAATGATCGAGGTAATTTACATATATCGCACGATAAGGCGATAGTGATTATCGCGACAGGCCTAGATGACCATTCCTGTTGCAGATTTGTGCCACAATACTGTCAATGACCGTGGTGTGCAGTGTCTCGTAATGTTTACCCACGTTGGTGGTTGGAATTACCGTCCAAACCAGGACTGTGTTATTGTAAAGGTTTGTGAAGTTTTCCCTCTCTCTCTGAATCAGATCTAGGAACTCATCTATCTTTATTATCGAACACGATATGTACTAGACGGGACGCAAAATTCCACTGTGTAGGTGCAACATGGCGCAGTCTGCGCTTGCAGAACTCGTCAAGGAGATGCGTTCTTTTTGGAGAACTTGTGAAAAAAGCTGCTAGGCCAGGCAAGTGGGAAAAGTCTTGCAAAAATCTTGCATGCAGATATTTTGGACACACCCTGAGATAAGACCAAGTTCAGGCTATGTGCATACCAATGGACAAAAAGAGCATGTGGAACAGCCTCTTTCACTTGCACCTGTACCATTCAGACCCGAAAACATGACTTCTGCCCCATCATAGCATTGTGCTAACTGGTTCATGTTGGACACTGCCAACTGGTAGGCCATTACCATGAGTTTTTCAGCGGGTTAATTTGGAATGATAATACCAACAGTCGGGAATTTTACCTTAGTTTATCGTGAAAACCGGTAACTGTTACATCCCTAATTGTGCCACTAGCTTAGCCTTGCAGTCTGATTCCTCCAGGAATCCCAGAACAAATCCTGCTATTGCAGCGGCAGTTTTGTCTTCCGTAACATCATCAAACTTAAAGAAACGCTCGCGGAGCACGTAAGACAATTGTGCTATATATTACTGAGGTCTGTTGTCTTATCCACCATAACAGTGACTCACTGACATTCCTTTACCTCAGCTTTTATTGCATCAGTGATCGTATCAGCTACAGCAGTTATCAAATCATTCTGAATATGATTAGAGGTATAGACAAACAGTTTAGGTGGCTAAGTTCTGGCTCAGGTCCGCATCACGTTCTGTTAGCAGTTGAAGTAATTCTCTGCAACTTCCACGATTTCATGAACTGTCCGTTTCAGTGTTCAGTTCCTGCTTCCCTAAGAAAACCACAGTCAATGAGGCTCTTAAGGATGTGTTTTTTCACACTGCAGCATTGTGAGCTTCATAATCTTTTTATTACTGCTCATCAAATGCGTGGTCAATTCTAGTGCTACCAAACAGAATGCAAATGTTACAGTGACTCCTGATGGGATTTAGCAGCCTTTGTCACAAGCAGTTAATATTATTAAAACCTTGGTGACTCGATGCACCAAACGTATCTGTCCCAAACACAATGCAATCCCAGCAGTAAAACCTCATGTGCACTGAACTAGCAGTAAGCCAGGGATATCGCTCATAGTTTTTCAGGCAGAAGCTTTGCACACAGCTTTTACCCTTCTGTATAAGGCTCAGGGTTGGCATGGTCTGCCCTTGTTAATTACATCCAGTTTTTCACTGAAACGCATCCATAAAATGGCGAAAAAGTCATGATCATTGCTACTCACCATGTCTTTAACCAAGTACATACTAACAGTGCAGATGTGCTGTACAGTTAGCTACATTCAAGTCAATTAAGCCAATAATATTTAATTTTGATGTACATAACCCCTTCTCCCATAGGATCTGACAGTGCAGCCCTTTTAATCACGCCATTCGCTTTGATATTCGTCAGTGTGATAAAGCAGATTTTCCCCCACAGCAAAAACAATTTTCCCCCCAGAGGAAACACTGATTTACCTGGATAAAACATTGATTGTAAATTCATGGAATAATAAAATTGATATCGGACAACACTAAAGTCCATTATAAATCTCACTTTTTAATATAGTCGGTTAAATGATCGGTTAACAGGCATCGGTTATTGGTCAGTTATTTTTCAAAATGAGCATCCTTAATTTGGATGTAGAAGCTTTTCACATATATTACATATACACTGTTTAAATTCTTAGGTGGCTTCCTTTAAACGGGTGATTGAAGCGTTAGCTTGTTTACTAGAACTGAGTTGGCACTAGTTCAATCAAATCTCATCAGAGGAAGTTTTCATGTCCGTTACCTGCATATTCTGGAAAGCAGATAGTCAGAGGACTTTTCTTTATCTTCTCCTCAAACAGGTCCTTCTTGTTAAGGAAGAGGATGATGGAGGTGTCTGTGAACCACTTGTTGTTGCAGATAGAGTCAAATAGCTTCATGCTTTCGTGCATGCGGTTCTGATGGAGAAATATGGCAACAGGTCACAAGTGTTGATATAAGCCGCATTATAAGCAATTAATAACTACAGGCCAAACACCAATAAAGGACATGCAAAAAAGGAATGAGTCTCACCATCTCCTCGTCTTCAGCTAGCACCAAGTCATAGTCACTCAGAGCCACACAGAAGATGATGGCAGTAACACCCTCAAAACAGTGGATCCATTTCTTTCTCTCAGATCTCTGGCCCCCAACGTCAAACATTCTACACAGGGTCAAGGACATTAGTTAATATTGACGTTGTCTTGCTAGCTCTTAAATGTGCCCTGTAGAACAGTGCATCTAAAAACACAAGAGAGCATCCCTATTACTACATGCATGTGTGCATGCAAAGCAGCACGCTATCGAATCCTCAAGAGGCGCTTGCTGACTGAAGAAGTGCAAGTACTGACTTGAAGTGCAGGTCCTTGAAGGTGAAGTGTGTCTCCACTATGCCGGTGGTCTTGACCCTGGTCCTGAGAACATCCTGTTGGGTGGGCACATATGCCACATGTGATATCCTGTCCAGGTCGTTCAGATAGCTGCATTCAAAAGGTAAGGGGTAGGCAATTATTGTTTACACAGGGAAATACAGACACCCACTAAGCACAAAAAGAAAGTGTGGTTAAGCAAGGTACAACAACAGGTGCATTCCTGTTCTCACATCCCAATATAGATAATTTTACATATCCCAATACCAATACATTTAACAATATAGCACCTGTTATGTACATTTTATGAATAAATAGTTTCTGGTAGTCCAAACTCACTATGCAGCAGAGTCATTGAGCTGGTATTCTCTGGAGCGGCTGAAGCACGCCTGCACCCCTCCGTCCTTCCACAGACGCTGGATGACCCCAGCCAGCTCGCCAGTCATAAAACCCTCCTCTGCAGAACCTGCCAAAACAAACAGCTGCCTGGCATCGTCCTGGGAGAAGATATGGGGTGGGGGGTGGTGGAGACATCCAGTTAAGAACCAATGTCAACTATGATGTAAACCAGAGTTATCACCACCACATGCTGCCTTCTAGTGGACACTGCAGGGTTTTTCCTGCATAGAGGATGTTTTTGCGCCCCCAAAGAGGTTTTAGCAAGCGCTCATGTAAATCATAATTTAGGGGCACTGGTGCAAGTGACTTCTAATCACCTTTCCCAGCTCAATTGTGCAACACCCTGTGCACAAAAAAGTTCCAAAAGAGGATGAATGCGTAAATTAGTTTATAGTTACCATACGTACTCCGTCGAATTGAGAAGTACATTAAAATACATTCGTTTTTCAGATTGTCCATCCATATCTTCTTCACATTAAATATGGAGACATATTTAGAATTTCTAACATTATGTAGATAACCCTAGACCAGCATGTCACAATTGTACTGCCTAGATGGGGAATGTGTGTCCACTAAAGGGAGGTTGTTAAAGGACCCATTCCATGAAGTATTTCTAGATGTTTTTGGAATTAGCAATGTCGATGTGTGATAGAAATAGTAAGCCTTTCAAATTGGACTGTTAGCTTCCTGGTCTGTATTTGGCTAAAAAAGGGTGAAGCGGGGAAACAGGCGAATGAGAGAAACGTGGGTATGTTGTGTAGATTACTGCACACCGTATGTTTGGTAACGCCCTTATGAGGATATAGCCAGCTACGTAGTATTCAGCAAAATATACAAGGCAAGGAACTGACGTTGATCGCAAGCACACAAACCGTAAGTCAAAGTTTAATATTCAACATTTGCAGATGATAAGTTTTTGATACAGTAACTGCAGGCTACCATATCATAAACAAGTTGAGTCTACAGGACAGGCATATTATCAAGAGTGATGCACTGTGCACATCAATATTAATCATTAGATTAATATGGGCTATTTGTTCAGAAACAGTAAACGGATTAGAAATAGGCTGCTTAAATAATGTGTTGATAACCTAAATGTGTTGTTTTAGGTTTCATTGATAAAGACACACTTGCGTGTCATACCGAAATTGTATCCTCTGCCGGAAACTGATTGCCGTTTTTTGTACCGCGAGTAAAAATGCTTTTATTTGCATATAAACCCTCATGTTGATATGTAATTGCCTGCCCTACACTGTGTCATCAACACAATTGATTGCAATTGGCTCTGTAAGAAGAGAGCGAGGCTATTCATTCAACACACGCTCTGATTTGGCTATTTGTGTCAATCAAAGTGGCCATTTTGAGCGCATGGCTATGTTAAATTACAGTTTTCGAATACTCGTTTGGAAAGTATTGGAAACCTGTAAAATGGTATTCGGGACATCCCTACCTGAGTCTATGATGAACTTTGTCTGTTGTAAATTCCCTAGCTAGAGCAAAAGTTGCATCAACACCTTTCACAAAACAATCACTGACCAGCCACTTTTCAGTTTTAGTCTCTTTTTTTAGTCCCATTCATGTTTTGTTTTAAGGTACAGGTCCGTGAGCGTGTCCTATCCAATCCCGCCTCAAAATGAGAGAAAATTCAGATTAATATAAATAGGCACCGAATATTTAATTGTGCTCCTGTTTTATGTTACAATGATTTCTGAGTTTGGCCTATGTTAACTCCTTGCAGCATCAAATCGTATTTACTCTGGGTATGTTATTTCTTGATTTAAACGAGGGGGGCGTCAAGCTTGCATCTCTATATTCAATACTTATCTTAACAGGGAAAATGCTAGACCTCAAACACACAAACACACTGCCCTCTCCAAGACAACGGGACAAATGTCTTCAATGCACCCCCACCTAGGGTTGGGTATCGTTTTAATTTAATCAATTCCGGTTCCGATTCTGCTTATCGAATCCGGTTCTTAGTGATTCCCGGTTCCAAACATTTTTGGAGAAGAAATACAACATATTTCAAGAGGGAAAATTTAATATAACTTTTTAGTTATATTCAGTCAAATCAATGTCAATGTTGGTGACACTGACAGGATTCAGGAAGGTTTGTTTTTCCCCTTAATTTATAAAAAAAATAGGATAAACAAGAATAGCCTTTTTAAATGTAGATAGGTGTTGATGCATTTAATTATTATAATTACATACTGCAAGTATACAGCATATAACTATATAATAACAGTTTACAAAGGTGAGTAAATTAACAAATCACATGTTTACCAGCTGTTTGAACTCAAGAACACTATAACATTAACATTTAGGCCTAGGTGCACCAAAGCTGACCTTGTATGTCAATATGTTACTTACAGTATTCATCTTGTAAAATGTCTCCTTTCCCCATTTAGAATTTAATCCAACTTGTAGAATTCTCATTCATTTCCTGAATTTCTTTCAGAAAATTCAGTTCATGATCATGTAATAACCTGGACAATGTTACATGCATTGTGAACCTTTTGAGTTTAAATAGGCATAGGCCTATCGTTATTCAGAGAGCAAAAATAAGATCTAGTTTTAGATCAGCGCATTGTTAACAAAGCTTAGTGTAATAACATTTTGAAATAAAAATTAAAACGTAAAGAAGAAAGAACGATGCCTCAAAGAGATAAACAGACGTGTCTCGTCAGTTCTGGCATGCTTGCTTTTTCCACATAAATTAAGTAAAATTTGTCAAATTACATTAAAACATTATTTTAGCCGTTGTGTATCAGTTGCTGGCAGATAAAGGTAAAATGTACAGCTTGCCTTGTCAACGTTTTCTTTATTAAAGTGAGGCCACACTTTTGACTGTTACGATTAATTAACTATTTTTTGCTTTTGTTTTGACTTCTGCTCCATGATGCTTCCATTCAGCCAACTAGACGGGCAGAGTTGCGTGAATACACCATAGAACTATAAATAAGGAATACACACGTAGTTACTCGCAGTAGTATTCAGCTTTTGTAAAAACATACCATTTGTAAAAGGATGATACTTAAGTGTTGCTGTCTCATTGAAAGAGTTGACTTTACATCACTTTAGCTTAGAAGTTACCATGAAGGGAAATTGGAATACTGTAAAATACCTACGATGGGCAGATATATTAACATTAGGTTTTTAGAAAATTTATATTAGTTTATAGTTTATATAATAAGTTGTCTGTTCTGCTCTGATAAATGTTTATGTGACACCACCTGAGCTGCCGTTCTCAGTAGATGCTGAAGTTTATGGAGGTGCCTAGGATTGTCACAAGTGCCCGGGTTTGGACAAATAGGCTTATCTGTAAAACAGACGTCCTCCTATTTACATCGCTTGATTGAACAGGATTTAATAAAAAATAGTTTAAAAATCTAGAAATGTATTTATGGTGACATTTATGGCGGCCAGAGATGTTTTGAATTTCGGTTTATCGTGCAGTCCTAATATTGCCCAATAAAAATAAAAAAAGTGTTTATACTAGTCTAAATTGTAATTTTCGTTTTATCTGACACAGTTAAGAACACGAAACTGGACAAATTGGCATCATGGTTTCGGTCTCGGTTTCAGAACCGTTACACCCCTAATAGCTGTACTGGCACTACGTTAGCGTTTCATCCGGTATACCGGTTTAATAACCCATCCGGTGTCAATTTTTCCACATACCGCCAGATTTTTAGGAGGCCACTAAAACTCCAACATTAACACAAACTTTAATTCAACTATTCGAAGACAAGAAAATAATGCCAATTTCACTCACCGCCCTGGCTGGATCAGCAAAGTCAATCTTGAGGCGCCCCATGGCTCTGATAATTGCAATTATTGACTGGATAGTGTTGCTGTAGACTACAGCCTTGTACTGTTTACACTCCTCTTCGGAGTAACCTGCCTCGTGGATGATCCTGAAAAACAACAATGATTAACGGCAAATTTTGAGAACCGTTTCATGCGTTTTAGCAAATCATGGCCTATATTTGTCAATGCACTTACTTCATCTGTTTAACAATGGTACTCTTCCCAGATTCTCCAGCACCTAAATTGAAAGAATAGAAAGATTAAGGATAATATACTTTGGAATCATCTCTACTGTAAAACTGGCCTATATCTACAACTAGGCCTCATCGTAAACAACTTTATATGAATCATATTTTCAGTATATAGACAGAAGACGTAACAACCTCAATAAATTTTGGAATATGCAAATAACCCTCCACTTTCTAATGGACGATAAATCCTGTCGCAACTACATGGTTACCGGTAATCAATATTTGACAGCAATGATGCTACTAAACATAATTATTAAAACCGGTAGAGGTTAGAAGATGTTATGGTACAGTACTTGGAATTCATTGACGTTAAACCATTGCACATGTTCACATGAGGGCAAATATGGATTTAGTGCAATTGGATTATCAATTGAATCCTCCAGTCAATTAGATTATATGAGATTTAGAGCTGAACCCAGACAACATACATACAAGATAAATACAAGATGCGAAATAATCATTCCAGAGAACTGTTTAAATCCAGATTTTTTATTATCAGATTTATTATTAAATATGACTAAAGTCTAATACTCCTCTAAGGCCTACAATAGTACTTAACATACAGCAAGATAGATGAGTAACATACAACACAGCATTAATTTAATTCTGTATCAGCCATACGTTTTGCTTGGTACCCTGTTTTTCATAGCCTGTGCAAGCTATGTCCATGAGGCAGGCATGTTTTCACCTGAGCACACACATTTTTAATTACCTTCCCTCTACTGGGGCCTCTGGCTCCCCAGCGAGAAATGTTCTCCAATTCATTATCCCACATGGCAAAACAGACAAGCACCGCAGACGCAGTGCTAGTGCTAATACCAACATAATTTTAAGACTTTTATTTAATTAAAAACTTGTTCACACTTCAGCTAGCTGCAGATATCAAATGTCAATATGTTTTAATGGCTGGTAAATTATATTAAAAAGAACAAATTGATGGTTTTGAGCATTTGAGTTTGAAAGTAGCTCTGAGATGAATGTACTGGCATGCACAAGAGACAGACCATATGGACATGCATTTATCTGTCTAGAGCAGCAGTTCTCAAAGTGGGGTCCACACAAACGTCCATTACCCCCACCCACTTTAGCGTTTTTCACAATGTATTGTGAAACAGAGTGTATTGCTACGGCTTTGTTTATATGAGCGGTGTTCGCCACTTGTTTATGTTGCTATTTATGGAGCCAGGGCTGTGTAAGTATCATTATTTTTCCAACACGAACAGCGAACGGTAAGTTGGTTACCGCAAAGAGATACTGTTTTGATTTGAGCTTGAAGTTAGCAAGAATGACTGACCATGCCTTTAAGCAATACGATTATATGGGGGTCCTTGGAAAATGTTCTCCTCTGTAAGGTGTCCCTGACCCTGGCTCAAAAAAAAAAAACTTTATAAAAAAATAAAGAGACAATATCCATCTTCTCTTCTCCCGCTTATCCGGAGTCGGGTCGCGGGGGCAGCAGCTTCAGCAAGGGACCCCAAACTTCCCTTTCCCGAG